>JBBBVU010000007.1:7956311-7989133 GCA_037177055.1 Atherinosoma microstoma | reverse complement strand
CACACACACACACACACACACACACACACACACACACACACACACACACACACACACACACACACACACACAGGATCAGAGAGCATGTCATCTCCACATTATTAATCTCATAAGAAGGGGGGGAGATGATGCCTTTTCTAATTCACACTGTGGTACATCATTATCTGGGTTCAGTACAGTAGGATAACACCATCTGCTGTAGTTGGTCATTATGTTACGTGATTATGGCCTTGGCTATCAACCACAATGACTCCCCCCTGATCTTAAAATCTGGTTCCATGAAAAATCTCCAGTAGATGCAAACATAATGTTTTTATTGCTGTGTAACAATTGCTGACATCTGGTGGTTAGGTTGGAGATGGCAACCGTCTCAAATGCTGTCCACTGACTTTAAAGCATAAAATTGCATCTATATTAACAGATTAATTTCAATGAATTAGAATGTGTTTTTATTGTCAGTGATTTTCCATCTAGATCAAACTCAGCAATGTTACTTTGGGCTGTTTTTTTTTCTTTCTACGCTTTCATTCATGCAGTGTTGGCTGTTTCTGTGTTATGTAACAGATACTAGCAGCACTGGACCATCCTGGGCTCAAGTTTGGGAAACACTATAACACAGCGATGAGCCGTTGGTCCTTCCTGTTAGCCTCCATCTGTTCAGTTAGCTTGATCTAAGATCATGGAGAGGTCAACACCTTGATACTAGAAGCTACTGAAGAAACTGCATATAACTGTGGAAAAGTCTTGATCCAGCCTGTTGCTTTGAAGCGGCTGGAAGTTGTCATGATCTTGATCAACAGTTCTTTAGCTTTCTGAAGGTCTTTCAAAGTTCGTCTTTGAACCTTGGCTGCCTTTTCTCTCAATTTCAATCCATTGCTTGTACCTGACCATATTCAAATAAATGTGTTTTCGCTCAATAAGCCACTTAACACTGACCTATAAATCATTTACGCATAAAAAAGTCTACTGACTCAAGGGATGAATCAGTTTTATCTGAACATAACAAGCAACTTGGCAAAGAACCAATGTGAAATTGGATTTTTAAGCACTTTAAGACTCTGTAACAAAGGCTCATCATTTCCTCGTATTACTTCATCCAAATCTATGGAAAATGTCAAAGATAAGATAGTTTGATATGAAATAGAATATTTACATCAATAAGCTGAAACTTGGCAGATATCAGTACGGTGTGTAGGGTGTCCTTAAAACATGACAAAGTTGAACAAGTAAAGGACATAAGAAGTGTCAGGGCTGTAAAAAAAAGAAACTACAGCAGATGAGAAGGATCTGAAAGTAATGTCCTTAAGAAATCGGAGCAAATCCACCAAAAACCTTAGAGATATATCTGGACCTTCAGCTGATCCATCGGCTGTTTCCTGAAGCCTCATCAGAAATGGTCTCCATGGAAGGATGGATGTCAATAAGCCACTTTTAAGGAAGGGAAACAGGATAAAAAAGGCTGAGGTGTGGCAAATGACAAGAACTGGAATGAAAATCAGTGGCAACAGGGCCGATGGAGAGATGAATCCTCTCCAGAACCAGAACCAGAACCACAACATTACTGAAGTGGCGTGGGATCATCTTGTCAGAGAACAGAGCCACAGGCAGCCAACATCCAAAGAGGAGCTTTGGGAAGCCCTTAAGGAGTCTGGAGAACTCTTCCTGAAAAAGATATCACTAGAAAGCTTGTCCGAGAAGGATCAGACTGTGTTGAAGAATAAAGCTGTTCATAACTAAAGTTGACTTACAAACTCATTAGAATTGTACAGACTTCGTTTATGCCTCGTTTTTCTGCTTCTGTACCTCCTATTAATCATGTAAATGTGTTAAAGTTCCCATGAAGCAGCTAGCCAGCTGCTGTTTGCCTCTGCATATGTGGTGGTATCCTGTGAAAATCCTAGACTGTACATACAAAGTGGCTGTAACCACCAGGACATCAGACTGATTGAGGCATTGATTCTGGCATTCGGCCGTCTCTGTAGACAAAAGTGACCATATTTGATGAGAAGTTGGAGTCGGAGGGCGATACTTGCATTTTTATGACTATTCTTTTTGGTGTTTGGTTAATAAGAAGATGCTGCTCGGAAAAAAATGCTTGTGTTTTTTAAAAGATTGCTTTGGGTATTGATTGATGGAGAGCCATTTGCATTGTGGTAAAACTGTACTGATTAGTTTGTTTGCTGAAATAGGCAAAATAAACCTTTTTTAGATTAATATTAAAAGGGATCAGGTATTAACATTTTTGAACTAGTGGTATCCGACTAGGAGCTTTGTCATCAGAAAGCTCTTTTCCTCATTGCTGTTATAAAACAAGTTAAAGAGCCAAACTTCCTTGTAGTTTCCTCAACCATGTAGCCAGGTACCTCTGGTATAATCGGAGAGCCTGCATTTATCCTCAAATCTCCCATACTGCTTGGTTGCACTGTACAGTCTTAGGCTTCATTCTCCCTTCATAGACGAGGCTTGCTGTTTCAGTGTGTTGCTTTTCATTGCTTTGTTGTGGTGAGCTTTTCTTTGTTTCAAGTGAGAAAACACTTATTTGAAGCACTAAAAGTTGATAAATAGGCCACATTGTTTTAGATTGACAAAATCAAATCCTAAATGTGTCTATCATAAAGAGCAAAGCAAAGGAAATCTTGGATGATGGGGTTTAATATGAACTCAAATGCTTTAGTACATCATCTACCCACTAGAGGGAGCTCATGCATCACAGATGAGAGCAGCTTTGCCCACTTCAAATATCAGAGTCCAGACGCGACGCTTTGATTCTCTCTCGTATTGAGAAGGGGGCTCCACCATTGGAGAGTCTAGACAAAGAGATTCACATCACGTCACCATTGCAGCTGTTCTCACAGACTGAGCTCCCTTGCAATAAAACTGTCAGGTACAGATGGATTTCATGGCAAATCAGCTGCAGTAAATTACACTGCAGGCTTATACAATACATGTATTGTGCAGATGAAGGGGTCTATAGGTAAGAGATCACATCTGAAATATTGACATCTTTTATAGGAGTCGGCATGGGATTCAGGATGTTTGTTCTTATGGCCAAGTATTCATCAAAGGATGAACCAGTCTTCACTAAGCAGACAACCAAGAACCAGATTTGAATAGTAAAGTTAGGCATTTGTTACTAGTATTACTGGCAGCCTACCAGAAAGACTCATTAATTCCCATCTTTTTCGATGCACCTACAAAATCAGCAAAATATAACTCCGTTCAAGAGATCACGTTTTTACACTTGTGATTCCCAAAGATCTTCCAGCTATTAGCACTTTTACAGTTTGAGGAAACTGGACATGTGGAAGATAAAAGAAGTGTAAGGCTAGAAAAAACTAGATTAAATGAACAGTATCTGAAAATGATGTCCTTAAGAAATGTGAACATATCCAGCAAAGACCTGAGGTGTGTGTGTGTGTGTGTGTGTGTGTGTGTGTGTGTGTGTGTGTGTGTGTGTGTGCCTTAAGCTGAGGCATCAGTTCTTTCCTGAAGCTTCATCAGAAATGGTCTCTATGGTAAAGTGGATGTGGATAGAAACCAGGGCAGAAAATATTGTGGTATGCTAAATGATATAAGAACTGGACTGAAAATGAGTGAAAAACAGGTTTAACGGTGTCATGAATCCTCCCTAGAGCCCGGATGTCGACATTATCGAAGCAGTGTGGGATCATCTGCAAAAGACAGCCAACATCTAAAGAAGAGCTTTAGGGGGTCATTCAGGAAGCCTGAAGAATTATTCCTGAAGTCTACTTGAAGAAACTAAAAGAATATTTGTCACAGAGGGTTCAGACGCCTATTGAACATTAACACATTTTTTCAGTTACTTAAATGTCTGCACTTATTTCCCATTTTCTTGGTGATATTCACTGAATTGAGGGAAGTCTCAAGACCTTTACACAGTGCTATAAATCACGTCATGAAAATGAACTATTCAGCGCGCTCTAGTGGGCAGACTTGGTACTGAACTGTTTCCAGATCACCTCAAATGTATGTTTGACATTATCCTCTTCACTTGTTATATACTAGAAAGCACTGCACTTGTAAATCACATTAGCTAAAAAGTAAATTTTGCCGCCTTTAAAGCAAGCTGAAGCACTGACTCTGATTAGAGCATCAAGTGGTTAATAATGATCATTGTAGCCACAGTCATTCAGAATCCTGAATTTAAAAATGTAATGCTCTAAAACAAAAGTGCACAGCAAATACAGAAGCACAGGATTTATGCTGAGAGAAAACAAACTGTATGATGATGTTAAAAGTCTATGGAAAGGCTTCAGGTTTTAAAGATTCCACAAAATAGAGCCAGAGATGGAAAATGGAAAACCTGTAGTCTAGATGTGTACATATAAAAGTAACCTTCTGTCTGCTTTGTGTGTCTGCAGTCTGCAGAAGCTGCCTTGTGAAGTATCTGGAGGAGAACAACACGTGCCCCACGTGTAGGATTGTTATTCATCAGAGCCATCCACTGCAGTACATCGGGTGAGTGAGAGACCTCTGCAGAGCTGCACACACACCAAATGAAATCGGCTGCACGCTGCCACTAAACAATAAAACACAAAGGACCAAAGAGCAGAGGGCTGTTTTTGCATTTTATCTTTGCTCTCCTTCAGGAAGCTGCTGGGGCTGTCGGGTGTTTACCTAATAAATGACACTGTAACCTGAGCTCATTCACTACACCTTTACTGAACAACAGTACAGTGGCTTGCACTCATCAGACTACAGTGGTGTTACAGTAGGGCAGCTATTAAATGGGCTGTTTCATGGAGAGCTGAGTGAGTGCAGATTAGCATGTTAATCAACACTAATGTAATTGCACTGATTAGTTTTATCTGCAGTCTGTGGCTGGAATAAGAAGTAGCTTGGTGTCTGCACATACCGTTGAACATGAAAATGATCGTACCTGTGAGTGGTGTGGTGGTCAAAGTTGACGCACCTAAATGGTTTTAAGGTGCAGGTATTTTATTCAAGTAGTGGACGTTAGAGTTTAAAAAAAAAATATTATTCTGTTTCCATTTAAAGATTTCATGACTGCTTTTTAAATTAGTCAAGTTAAGCAGATGTTGACATCAGTGACTCTTGTGGACATTTATCAGAGTTTAAGCTCCATGGGGACAAAAAAAATTGAGATAAGCACAAAACTTCCTGACGCAATGTAATCCAGGATTTTTCAGGTAAATCTTGTAGTCTGCAGGAGCAAGTGGTGATGTGACCCAGCCAAACAGCTGGTGGAGCATCTTCAGTCTCTGCGATGGGAGGGATTTCATGTGAAAGTGAATATGTGGAACAGCTGTCGGTATCGAAGGGATGCAGAGGACGCCCTTTCAGCTTTTAGCCATGTTTCAGACCAGGGGCCTGTGCTGAGCGGCGGGTTCTACAGATCCAGGGTTTGTTTTGATCGTCTGGCTTTACAAACCCTGATGATAGGAATGTGTTGAGCAGCGTCACGGCAACGGTTGCCATCTCTGTAAATTATATGTGCACCTTTATGTCAACAGGATGGCGATTACACCTGATGAAAATCTCAAACATGAATCTTGAGCTTCTTGTTCCTCTGAACAAACTATAATCCTTTTATTTATAGATAAATCTCTATAAATAAAAGGATTCATATATATTGGAAATTTGATAGAGATCTACACAGCTGCTGCATCTAAAGCAGGAAGAAAATCTTATCTTTGCATGATGTTGTCCTTTTTTTCTTTTTCTTTTTTTCAGTTTTCTAAAAATTTTAATGGTTTTCTTTAAACGTGGTTCTGCTGGTTGTCTGCATGCACAGATGTATTTAGTTTGTCTCAGGCAGCCTTGGCTGCATGAGTCTGAGAACACGGCAGTAAAGGTTTTTTACCTAATTGATTTTAATTAAGTAGAAATAAACTGCACTTCAAAATGTTACACTAGAATAGGCTTTAGAGTATAACCAGTCTGTTTTAGATCAGCATTTCCCTCTATTTGGATAAATATGAGAGTTAAAATCAGAGAGCTTATACGGGTTTGACTGTGTATCAGTACAGAAGTTCACCAGGTTTCACTGCTATTCCTGTTTCCGTCTCTGTTGTACAGGAGGAGTAATGTAAATATAAATAAAACAAGTTCTCGCTGACATCCATGTTTTTGATGGCACTGAATTTAAATTGACATTATTTCACAAAACATATATTAAGAAAAAACTAATTTTAAAATACATAAAAACAAAGACATTTTTTTATTTTGTCTGAATATCTGTTGTATTGTCTGTTTTCATTTAGTTGCTTTTTGATTTGGCTGGGTTTTTTTTTTTCTAAGCTGGGCTATATTTTTCAATAAATTATTATTGTCATACAAATAACTTCAATTAATTTAATTGTGTCACCATTTTTCTATCACTTCTATACTGATAGTTTGTTGGTAATTTAATAATTCAGCAAACCATTGTGGAGAATAAAAGCAATTTATTGATGATACAGGGATATTGTATATAAGGACTTATGTATATTTAAAAAATATGTATTTAAAGAATTATTGTTGTTGTTTTGCCTTAATGCTGACTTTGTCACATCTTTCCAGAAGACAACAGATGAAAAATAACCTTTTTGGCTAATACTGGCACATTCACAGCTATGATGATTAGTGTTCCCTGTCCCTGTTAAAAAAACACAAAAAAAAGCATATGTAGATGAAGTCATTAAATAAACCTAAAGTCCAGTTCCCTTGGGATGTCCCGATCCGATCACCTGATCAGTAATTGTGTATATATGTGTGTGTATTTATTCTCATTATATTCATCAGATCCAAGATGTTTTTTAAAAAATGGGGGAAAAAACAGCTTAGCATTTATGTTTATGTGGGAGTCAGACAGCAACACATGCGGCATGACATCACTTTGATGCAGCGACACCATTGGTTTAATGTCGTTCAAGCTACCTCAAGTGTTAAATGGAAACAAGGTGAAGAAAAAATTAGGGACATCCTGTATCTGTTAATTCTTGCTTCAACTTTTAATATATTATAGAAGTATCGGATCGAGACTCAAAATCAAATGATTTCGGACTTGAAGGCAAAAAAAACCCTGATCGGGACATTTGTAGTTGTCACTCAGTGTCACTCAGTCAGCTCTATTACATAAAAACATGGAAATAATGTAATCCCTTTTAGTTTCATCCAGCAGTTTAAAAACCGATAAATGAAGACGATTATGATGCAACCATGACCACAGTTATCTCAGATAGACTTGTCCTCGCTGTTGCTTTGTGCCTCCATAGTTTAGTTTCTGGCTTGTTGTGTTACGTATCATGGAGTGATTTGAGAGACTTGATGATTTTTAGATGTGGATGTGTTCACTGTTTGTCTGTTTTTGAATTTGTTATTGTGTGTTTTTTTTTTGTTTTTTTGCCTCAGTCTCCTTTGACTTTGCAGGTAGAAAGTGGAGCAATGTCAAACAGTCAAGGTTGTGTTCTGCACAATGGTTGTGGCTTTCTTGTCGTCTCTAGTGACATTTGGTTGGACCCATTTCTGAATAAGCTCCATTAGAATAAATTATAATGTTTTATTCACAGGAGTAGTTTCACATTCCTCTTATTGTTATTGGATGTTCTGTCTTGACGGCTTAAATAAATTCTGCTCTTGTGAGGGATTGTGGTGTTGATTCCCCTCTAAGCTGTCGTGCATTAATGTCTGATTAATGTGAGTGAAACTTTCCAGAAGTTTAGTCATCGCTGTGTAAACCGAGCTTCTGCAGACTCGTCGTTGTGCAGGAAAAGCTCCATTTCAAACACATTAGTTTGTTGCACGGCTGTTTTTCGCCTCATCGTTTGCAGGTAATTAGAGTTGATGGGAACAATCGCAAGTGCTTTGAAGGCAAAACGTCCCAACAGATGACAGACAAACTCCCATCTGCTCATCAGGAAGATTGATCAAAGCTGATGTTGGAGACTGATCTCAGAATTACATTTGGATGTCTCCACATAGGGAATCAACTGGTTTTAAAGTATTGTAACTTAACTGTTTGCATGTAAACATCATTCGGAAGCTCAGTGGAAGAAATTATGTTTGTTTTTGATCTTGGTTCTTCACAATACAGTACACAAAAATGCTATCAAAGTATTTTTTTTCTTTCTTTGCTTTTTTTTTCTTTTTCTTTTTGCTGTGACTTGAAGTTGACATGACATTCTCACAATAAGCCCCACTTATGAACCACAATATTGAGTTTGGTGTCACTGCTGTCATTTACATTGATCAGCCAAAAATATCATGACTGCTGGCCAAAGCTGAAGTTCCCGTGTTCCTGCCAAAACTGCCTGTCAAGGTGTAAACAGACCCCTGAAAGCTCCACTGCAGGATGCATCCTAAAGGATTATTGAATATACTCAGGAGAATGTGATTCTTATATGGTGGTTGCAGTCTGGCAGGGTGCATTGTCCTGCAGACGGGGATCACTGCCATCAGGAACATAGTGTAGTTTGTCAGCATCACTGCCTCTGATGGTTTGCCTTTTTCCGATAGTACATCCTGGTGTTGTGTCTCCTGAAACAAAGATGTAAAAGTGAACATTCATCAGACCAGGAAACATTCTCTTCTTGCTCTGTGGTCCACTTCTGATGTTCACTTGTATCTTGCAAAGCCAACCTGATCAGTGTGTGGGCCATGCAGCCCCATGTGCAAAAGCTTTCCTAGCAGTTTTAGCTACATTAGCTCCTTGGTTTGAGAACACAAGACAGCCTCCACTCCCGACATGCATCAGTGAGCCTCGGCTATCCATGACACCGCCACAATTTCATCTGATTAATTTCCTTAGACCACTACAGAGATCCTGAATACTGGAAATCACACACTCAAATTTTTGTGGTTACTCGTATTTATTTCAGCTTCCAACACCTAAAAGACAGAATTTTCTCTTACTGCCTATCCTTCCAAGTGTCGCTGTTTGCATGTTTTTCCCTTCATTTGCAAGTAGTAGCAATGTTATGGCTTTTTTCTTTTGATAGTAATTTTATTTGGGATTTGAATACTTTAATTTTTCCCCAACTTATTAAATCTGTTTGTGGTAACTTTACTTGAGCTGCTGCAGCTTTTAGAATAAAATGGTTGAAGATTTCTGGCTTGTGTCTCTTTGAAAAGCTCTTTGCTATGATTGGACTGGATTCACAATGAATTTTCTTTTCTTTGTGGGCTGTTTGGTATGTAAGATTTTTAGAGGCTGAAAATGTCAGAATGAAATATTTATCCTTCAAACCAAATTTCAAAAGATGTGTGCAGTTCAATGCACAATGAATATACACCAAAATATCAGTTTTTATCCCATCTTTAATTTTTTTTTTTTTTCTTGCATTCATCATATTTCTTTTGTGAGGTTAGAGTCTGAAAGATTTAAAGGTCTTGGGTATTTTCTTATAGAATCATTTAATGACTTGGGAGCATTGTTGCAGTGAGGATCTGCTACTGATTCTGTCCAGCAGGTGTCAGTGTTTTGCTGCTTTCTTGTCCAGAACACAGCGGCTCCTCAGTGGACAGCAGGACAGACAAACGTGCCACGCTTGCTGGGTTTATTTATTTATTTTCATTCCTTCATAACACTGCAGCAAACTCAACACGCCGCGTCTCTTCGCTGGCTGTCAGGGCTGGGTGTCAAAACGCAGCGTCATGGTGATGGCAGACCTGAGCCGCCCCCACTGTGCAGCCATGTCACCAGCACACGGAAAGGCTACTTAACACCATGACTGACATGAGCATATGCTGCCCACCAGCCTCAGTGTGTCAATTGGATTTTTTTCTTCTTCTAATTTTGTCATTTGACATTTTTCCACAAATGTCATCCTGAGATTTGCAGCTTTTTATCATGCAAGGTTTTCACACTGAAGCTGGAGAAGTGTGTGTGTTTTTGTCACATGTTGCATAAATCAACAGGTTCTAACTAGTTCAGCCGAACGGTTATTGGTCCTTCTAGTGCGGCTGCACTTGAAAGGTGAAAAGGTGCAATTGTTAACGATAAAAACCAGATTCAGAGATAAAGTTTCAAATAAAACCAGCGTTCTGCAGCTTCAGTGTTTTTCTTTTTCCTCTTCTGCGTTTTATGATCTCAGAAAAATCTTAAAACCTTCTGGAAACCAGTGCAGATCAAACATGTTTAAGATGTTAGTTGAATATTTTTAAGGTGTAAACTTCAAACACCTGAAATAATGAATTTATGCTCTTTTCAGCCATGACAGAACAATGCAAGATATCGTCTACAAGCTCGTACCGGGACTTCAAGAGGGTGAGTGTCATCCTGTATTCTCAGAGATCTGTCCGACAAGCTTTTAGATTTTATCACCATCTATATAAATATATACATACCTGTTAGGGATGCACCGATATGAAAATTTTGGCCGATACCGTTATCCAATATTAATATTTTTGCAATGGCCGATAACCGATATTTACCAATATCGTTTTGAAGAAAATTAATATAAGATGATCAAATTCTGTACAAAATTCAAGTTAACGTAAGCAGTGTTAGCTACCTGCCAAAGTTTGTGAACCTCCGGTTGGTGGTTTTTCAGATGACGTATCAAACTGATGGTGTTGAATGATTTGATGCGACATCCCCCTCACATTACTTTGACGTTGCAAGTATTGCATGCTGCTTTACGAGTATCTTCTTTCGATACCATGAAAAACAACCACACCTCAGACATTCTCCGCTTCAGTTAATCACCCCACAATGCTGCCTTACTATCACTGTCACATGTCCAAAACAATACTGCATGGGCACACCCCCCCTATTTATTTGACCGATACTGATATTTTAATAAATGACCAACATCTGCCGATACTACGATATTGAAGCCGATATATTGTGCATCCCTAATACCTGTTAATGACATTTTTCAGCTTTGTGTTTGGATTCAGAAGTTTTAATAAAGCAGCTTTCAGTGCACACATTAAATAAAACACTATTTTGTTGGGTTTTATATTTCCTCTGGTACAGCGGAGATAAAGAAGCAGAGGGAGTTCTATCAGAAGTTGGGCATGGAGGTGCCTGGGGACATTAAAGGAGAGCTGTGCAACATGAAGACTCATCTAGACCAGCGCAATGGTATCATATCTCCTCACACAACCTTCTCCCACTGTTTTCATAAACACGGACAGAAATCCTGTAGAAATACTTCAATCCTCACATCCCAAATCACAAGTGAACTCTTATTCTTGTTCTTGTTTGATTCTAAACTTTATGGATCGATCAACCACTGACCTGCCAGCTTTACCTGACTGAGGCACACACACCAGGGGCTAGAACATGTCAGAAGGTGGTGTTTAGCTTTATTAGGTGACTCGTGTTGTGTGTTGTTAGTCTCCAAATAACAGAAGGGTCAACTTCCCTGAAGTGATGAAACAATCTGATAAAACACGCCAGTGTTTTACAAGGAAATGGAGGAAAAAGATTTCCAAGCACGTCCACACAGTTGCACACATGGTGGTTTAGTTTTATTTAAAGTCAAAGATTTGTTATTTTTTTCAGTTCATATTTAAATATTTTTTATTTAGGCTTCATCAACAATGTCAGCTGTTGGTCCATCACATCAAACATATAAAGGAAATACTCAATATATGCTTTCATCATTACAGACACTACAACCACACAGCTGTTTTCACATGGTGATTGAAATAAATGAATGAAAAAGTCACACACTAATATTTAATTAGATCATCTTTAGCTTTGATTATAGAACACGTTTGCTGTGTTTCGATAGGCTTCTGCAATGTCACAAGATTTATTTCCCTCCAGAGTTGCATTCATTTCTCCCCAGAATTTTGTAGTGATGATGGGAGAGTCGGACCTCCAGCAAATCCCAAAGATTATCAATGGGGTTCCGGTCTGGACTCTGCAGTGGCCAATCCATGTGTGAAAATGATGTATCATGATCCCTGAACCACTCTTTCACAATCTGAGCCCATAAATCCTGGCATCGGCATCTTGGAATATGCCCGTGCCATCTGGGGAGATGGAATAACCTGATCATTCAGTAGATTCAGACAACAGTAGCAATCCCAGATCATAGACTGCCCCCAAAAGGCTTGTACAGTAGGCACTAGGCATGATGGCTGTTAGGGTTAAATAACCTATCACCAGTTGAAACATAATCCTCCATGAAGTAATAGTCCAACGGGAGGCTCTTACATATTTGCTATTGCGTTGGTGGTGACTTTTTTTATGAATGGGCATTGTATATGAAAACTTGCTCCAAACTGAGTTACGTGCAGCTTATATTTAAAAGAAGAATCACTGAGAAGCTACAAAAGTTTTGAGAATGCAGCACGGCATGACATCTGGTTTTCTCTCCGCTTAGCGGCCACACAGGGATTGAGCCGATCCGGTCGGTGCAAGCTGCTGCTGTGGTTTGATGGAAGTCTCAATCGCATCTCCGACTCTATCTGCTTTGCTTCCATGCAGAACCACAGTCATGTATGTCAGTGTTGTTATCCCCTGCTGGGAGGCTTCAGGGAGCTCAGGATGAAAGCTGGCTAAACTCTGTCTGTGAAAAATACCGTTTTTACATGTTTAAACTGGTCTCCAGAAAAACTGCAGCACTCTTCACCTCTTGCCTTTCTCATCCGACTAAATGACGAGTGAAGCTTGAACCTTTAATGAGTTGCATTAGAAGCACAACCACACCTAACAGCAGAAGCCATGAAACTGTACACATGAAGGAAATGTTGCCAATCAGAATGAGCCTCTGGACTGGTTGTTGTGCACAGCGGCTGTTCCAAACCAGTTCGCTGCTGAGGGCTGGTGTGGATCTGTATCCAGAGGGCTGTCACACCAGCAGCCCTAATCTCTTACTTAATCCCCCTCTCTGATTTAGGTAATTAAGGCTCAAGTGGAAGTGCTCCCCGGGCCTCATAGTTTGAAGTCAGTTTTAAGTGAAGCGTGCAAGCACAAACACACATAGCCTACATGTTCATGCACAGAAGCCTAAAAAAATGGAAACAAACAAAAAACTCCTGGCTGCATTTTCCAGTAATTTGCATTCCGTGCATAAAAACACAAACAAATATGTCAGCCTTGAGCAGGGTTTTTTTTTTAAAAAGGGAGAGAAAAATGACACGCATGGTGGCAAAAGTGGGAACTCAGAGATTTAACTCTCTTAGATGAGTTGTGAACTTAAAGTTTTGAAGAATTTCCACTTTCTTTGTCCCAGCAGTTTTACTCTGGCGTCATAACCGGGTTGTTTAGGAGAAATTGAAAGCTGGAGTGTAGTTGAGGCAATCTATCTGTTTGGAGCAGGAGAAGAGTTAGTCGACAGTCTCTTACAACATCTGGAGATGTTTGACCATTCTGGACCATACCCTTAGGAGCAACACCAGACTCTGTTTTCAGGAAAAGACTATGCACAGGCTCAAAAAGCAGATCTACCTTCTGCAACGTCTGTAAACGGCCACAATGCAAGACAGACCAAATCTGCTTCACGTTCGGTTGTTCTTTTAAATTGTCTGATTCTTAAGTGGAAAGACAAGTAGAAAAGATCTGAAGCTCAAGCTGGAGTTGACAAATAATGAAAGTGCTCCAGTTTTAATGAGTCGCTGCAGAAGGCTTAAAGGGTAAGCATTGGCATTAACCCAAGCTCAAAATGTCTGTGACAAATGAATATGCACAAGCATGCATGCACGTGTGTGGTCCATTAACAAGTAGGGACATAGCCTAATGAACTGCACAAGGAAAAAGCCATTACTTTTAAAGCACCACTGTATAGATACACAGCACAAGCTTAAAGGAGATGGACGTACAGTATATGTCCTGGGTTGGGGGTTTAAATGCCAGCTTGATACCTTTACCGCTCGTCTTCCTCTCTTTTTTTCTTAAGGCTGCTCCATTTATTTTCAGAGGCCTTAAAAATGCTTTAAGATTGCAATTGATTGAGAATACCAATGGACCAGAAACATACCTGCTTAATAAGCTGAACATGTATTGTGAATAGCTTTAAAGTTTGTGTAACAGGGTAGATCACCAGACATGCGTCCTCATTCATAGTGCAGCCAAATCTCTAAGCTCATGCAATCATTTTAAAGCTATTAAAAGCTAGACCTAAAAAAAGTGAATGCCCCCATCTCATGAATGAGAATGTTTGGACATTTCAATGGCTTTAATGAAAGCAAATAAAATGTTCACACACTTGGTCAATCGTCCAATGAAAGGCACGCAAATGCAACATGATTGGTTTCTGAAATTCACAGGAAATGGTTGAAATACAGGAATCTAATGTTATAAAGATCTGAAGTGTAGTCATTGTCAGAATTTATATGTCAGTATTCTGCATCACCACTGCACTTAGATTTAGCTTACTTGTTTACATCTGGCCCTGCGGCACCCTCCTATCTGAGAAAATCGATGCTCTCATTAGGTCCTCTTTCAGAGCAGCATCCCAAATTTAACACGTAAAAACAGAGATCACACCGCACTAACTACCGGCAGCGCAGCAGTGACCACTTAAATGTTTCCCCTGCCAGAACGTAAACAGCTTCACACTTAATTATTAGTTTGTTTACCCAGAATCCCTCAGAAATAGAAACTGCAGCTCCAGCTGGATGCGGAGAACACATCTGCATCTGCCACACCTTTAATCACACAAGACAGATCAACAGCTTTATATCACGCTGAAGCAGTGGAGTGTTCTGGTGTCGCAGTTTTTTTATTTTCAATGTACTCTAAATAAAACTATGAATCGTCTGCATCACAATTTTCGACAATAACAAGTGCACAAGAAAAGGCCAAGTTAAGGCAAATCGTGTATCACTTGTAAAGCTAAAAATATCAGTAAATTAGAAGGTTTTTATTGCAAATTAAGCAGCAATGCAGCATCAGCGTCTGTAGAAATTCTGCTTAGTGATGCAAATGCTCACTTTTAGGTATTATATTTTATTTTATTTTTTTTTAAAGACTGCTTGTCTAAAAGAGACAACAGAAATGAGATGAGAAAAATTATGAGTTGGAAAGGGAAGACTGGAAACCAAGAAGCTCATTTGGACATGTTTCCTCAGGGACTACGTCCACGCTTTAATACACACTTGCAGAATGAGTCAGCTGCCAGGCAGAGGAACAATGAGGTTATAAATGAGCAGGATATATGGCTTCTGGGGGGAATCCCATACATTTTGTGGCCATAAAGGTGCTTGTGAAATATTTGTGTGTTCTTTGGCAGCCCACAGTCGACCTATTATCCGACGGGTTGTACATTACAAACACAGAATATGATGGCTTAATGGATAACCTCCAAGTCTTTAAAATCCTTAAATAGCTCTGCAGATAGAATATTAGGTGATATCTGTCAGATTCTGATTGATTATTGAACATACAGAGCAGTCAGTACATACATGATGCTGGAAGGAGATCAATACAAAAATCTGTTTTCAGTGTTGCCTTTTGATTTATTTGCAAAGCATTTAAAAGCCACCTCAAATGCTTCCTACTAAACAGAAAACACACATGGCATCACTTTAACCAGCGATGACATTAAGAGTCTTGACTCTGGTAAGTCAGCCTCTGTTCGGTTCACTTTTAAGTGCAAAAACTCTTATTAAGCGCTGCTTGACACTAGCAAAAGAAAAACTCTGCTTCCCTCTGCACGCAACAATCTCATTTCTCTAAATTACCTTCTTTCCTGAACACTGAACATGAGAAGCTGGATGGAAATGGGGCAATGATGAGTTTGCAGGGAACACTTTTCTCTTCCATGACATTATTAACTACCATGCTAACACGCAGATAGTATACAGTAGCCTGAAAATGTTGTGCAAGCCTTTGGGGTCTAAACAATCCCATAAATCATAAAACCAACAGAGGCTGATTTTCTAACTGAACGAGGACAGACAAAAGGAAACTTTTAAGGGGGCTGGGCTTTTAACTCCCCAGTCATCCTTTTCACCGATGCCATCACCTCAAACACAAACCGGGACTTCATGTCTGAGAGTCGCTCAGGGGTTGTTGTTGTTTGAAGGTTAGACGTGATAAGAGCGAGTCTCTCCTGAAAAGCAATAAGCTAGGCTGACTGGAGACGATCGCCATAGAGACAGTGGAGCGAGCTCAGTAATACTCCCAGGAATTGGTAACAGTTGGCCCAGACGGAAAACAGTCACACAGGGGTGAACGCAATCACATCTGCAGTCTGAGCAGGAGTAAACCGTCCACACACATTCACAGAGACACACACAAACAGCCAGTTATTACCTCCACCAAATCCAGCAAGAACACACTGAATTTTCTTCGTTTTTAAATGTTACAGAAAAGCAATACTCACATGTGCGGCAATTTTATCACAGCAACACAATTTTGACTTTCATAACCAAGTTTCATATCAATACTACAGCACCACAATATCGCAGCCAACAAAAAACCCCATAAAGAAATGTTTACTCTAACCTCAGTTGTCCCAGTGCACTGGTTTCTCAGTAGTAGTTGTATCTGTTGCTGAGATGTCTTACACTCTAAGTGTGCAAAGCAGTTACACATCATGACACAGAAAATTCAAACACTTAGCCTGAGCTTTAAGTGGAAGACGTGCCTGCAGCCGAGATAAATAATGGATTAAACGCTGAATACAGCCCAAAATGGGCTCAGAGGGAAAAAGTGATATGCAGTTAAAACACCACTGTTTGCTTCAACTTGTTGTCTTTTCCGTGATCATAATAAAACATACTGGATGCCTCATTTAACACAGGCAAGTGATATAAAGGAAAATGAAACCTGGACAGCAGAAATGTAAACGGTGTCCAACAGATGACACATATACAACCTAAAATATACCACCAGTCAGAGGTTTGGACACACTTACCCATTGCATTTAATGGGTAAGTGTGTCCAAACGTCTTACTGGTAGTATATGCATCAAGAAGAAAAAACAAACAATATGAGTCCAAAAATCATAGACTACACATCAACAATCCAATGCATTAGCAAATAACTGCCAGATATTTAACAGACACTGGAAATAAGCTTTTAAATTAGAAAAATAAAGATCTCATGGCACATTTCCTGTCTCACCTTAAAGGTGCAGTGTGTAACAAAATCAAAGGTCAATGACAGAAAAGTTTTCTATAATTTAAAACTGTTTCTATTCGTATCTAATCACGTTACTATTACATTAGATTTTATTATCTTAAAATGAGCCATTAATATCTCCCTGTTATGGCTCCACATATATGGCAGCTGCCATATTTGTGCCACCATTTTTACTCCGGTGTCTCTGAATAAACAACTGTGTGTGTGAAGTGAGAACCTTCTGAGCTTCAAAACTGAAGCACCGACTTTGTCTTAAAAGGACCATAGAAGACACAATTTAGAAGTAGTTGTTTCAGGGGTTTACTCATTTTAACATTCAAAAACACAAAGAAAATTGCACAGACTGAGACTTAAAGAGCTGTTACACATTGTTGGGGGACAAGAGGGTTTATTCTGAATGTTATGATACCACCTGATTGTGTTGAGGGAGTGGAAATGGTATTTGATTGGTATATAGAGGAGAAATAAAGATTGTCAGACTGTAAAGCAAGCTTTGTGGAGTGATGTTAGAACTTGTTTATCTTAGTAAAATGACAGCTAATTTACTAATCTGGTTTTCTAATATTTGAGGTTTATGACTTAAACTCTTTAACAGTAGCAGGGTTAACTTGAGGAACTTGTAAAAACCAATTTGTTTTTGCAGAGCTAAAGGTGTTCCACAGAGCCACATGGTTTTACTTCCAGCCGAGGACCACATTGCAGAGATGGTTTATATACACAGATCAGTGTTTGTCACGTTTTCTCTGATGTCTGATGTCTTCATATTCCCAGTCTGCTTCATGTGAAGCTTCTTGCTGTGACCAGATGTGTTTCCAGATGCTGACCAGTGATTATAAAAGCTGTTGCAAACTAGATTTATTTGATCCGGATATACAAACACAAGCTGGACATATTAACAGACAATGTTTGAATTCAGTTGCTTTCCAGTTTTTCTGGTCCAGCACCTCAGTGGTGGAAATGGAAGGAACTGGTTTTATGTCTGTGTACTGGCTCTGAACCAACACTGGAACCACTCTGGTAAAAAAGAGAATCAAATAGTCAAAGTGTTTAGGTGTTATTAAAAAGTACCTTACCACACGGAGCACATCACCAGTAGCACAGAATGTGAAAAATAACCCTCCGATTCAGATCTCTGCTTACATTTTCTTGAACAAAGCTCAACTAGACGAGCTCAGTTCAAAGCTCCTCTTGGCTAAAATAGAGAATAAGTGCAGTGTGTTTCTTCTTTGTACCCGTGTTGAAGACGTGCTCTGACAGCAGGTACATCGTATAAAAAGATGCTGTGGCACCGTCAGACATGCAGTTGCCTCATAAATGGACCTCGGCAGGTGGTTTTACGCTCTAGCCGGTGCAGGTGATTTAGAGAGACCAACACGCCTGTTTCCTTGACATGTCTTAATTACAACTGGACCACCATGGACGTCAGCTATGCTCAAACCTCATGACTTAACTGAGCAGTGGGAAATTAGGTTGACTGCAGCAAAAAACAAATGCGTAGCAGCGATGCATATTTACTTCTTATGCATGTAAATTTTAATCGTTTCCTGTCTTTGGTTTCCCAAACAGGTGATGCCAAATCAGAGGACACGGCCAATAAGGAGGCAGGAGAGGAGAAACCAGAGGAGGACAACGACTATCACCGTAGTGACGAGCAGGTAAAGCTTCTTTTCTGCCTATTTTTTCTTTCCTCTGGGGCCTTCGACAATACCAATCTGTCTTTAGTAAAATTTCTTTTTTTTAATGCTTTGAGATAACTTAATCCTCAGACACTGCTGTCAACAACTTTTAATTTAAACTACATTTTGCTGAAGAAATGGTTTCTGACTGCAAGGAGAGCGGATTATTCACACAAAAACAGGGAGATTGTTTGTGGAAAGAGACGTTGAATATTTTACATCTCCCTTTTACTGCTGTAGTGGCAGTCGGATGTATAAGACACTGTTTGCATGGCTATGTACCTCTAAAGGTGTGATAATTAATGTAAATTATATAGTTTTCCATTAGGTGGGGAGGATTGATCCGTCTTTTACTTCAGAAATTGAAAGCAAAATGGGTCAAATAATTAATGATTACAAAGCGCTCTGTCAGGGACAAAAGCACAAAGGGATGGAACTAGTGTTTGTGATAATTGTTAGTACAATAACCTTAAAAGCTTGAGCATTGCTTTTACAAAAGTACCTCCTTCTGGTTTATTCCAGGCTGTTTTGCAATTACTGGCTTCTTGTGTTTTTGGAGTTGTTTGATGTCTTCATACAGACAGTTTGGCTCCACATCCCTGCCATCCACCAGTCGTGTTTCCATTTCCACAAATATTCTGGCTCATTCCTAAGTTCTGCAAGGCAACTGAAACAAAAGAGAGTGAAGTTGATGGTATTGCTGGACAGACAGTTTGATCTACTGGTAGAAATTTATGGTTTTTGTGTCATTTTAGCTGAAAATGAGATTCGTGGCTAATAAGAAAAACAACAACAACAAAAAGTCAGCCAGCTCCAAATAACCACTTCTTTACAGGAAACGTAGGCTGGCACAATGTGGGTGAAGGTCCTGCCCTTTTGTAATTTCAGCAGCGATGCAGAATGCACGTCGAATAGTTAATGCTTCGGTCTGAATGCAGCGATCTCAAATGTCACGGAGAGAGGTGGAGGGGGAGAGAATCGAGAAATATGAGATGACTTATAAAAGAGGGAGAAATTGCAGGATTGAGAGGGGAAAATAGCTGCTGATGGTAACAAGTCACCAGGCAGGGTGATGAGGTGATCGTAAAATTGCAGGATGTGGAGGGAATTACGTGTGAGGTGATTGAAAAGGTGAGGCTCATCAGAACAGGAAGAAAGGAAACTGCTGGAGGTGGGAGGATGATGGAAGGGAGATGGTAATTGAATAAGATGGGCATATGTTGCAGATGTGCACATCTTTTTGAGTTTATAGCTGAAAAGAGAGATAATACCCACCATTTTAAAAAGTAGTTTAATGTACACAGCATCAAAATGTTAATTTAGAATATAAAACATTATTATTGGAGTCGTATCATTCTCTTTCTATATAATATTAGTTATGGAGGTTGTCTCAGTTTACAGAACCACGTATTAAGATCTTTTTGCTGCACAATATCATTGCCTTATATCTTTTAATGACACCCCAAAATCTGCGATGATGCAATAAGAATTTGTGAGTTGTCAGAAGTTAAGTTGCACATATCAGCGTGCTCGCTCACCTCAGGATCATTTATTTATTTGTTTGTTTATTCGATGTAATATAAATAAATACATAAAAGAAATAAAGGAAAATAATGGAAAACCGAAAGGGTATAGGCAGAAGCTAGTAGCTTATAAAACGCCTACCCATTACCATTATATAGAAGAAAAAAAAGAGTTAAACAGGGAAAAGAAAAGAATTAACATTACGGCCATTTATAATAGGCACCACTTGTGAAGTTAACTGTTACCCACAATGTGATATTTAGAATCCATAATTCATTATTATGTCATTTCTGTATTTTCTTTTAAATAATTTCAGTAGCACACAATTTTAAATGATCAGAAAAATGATTCCACAGTTTGACACCAATGACAGATATACAATGATTTTTTTGTGTGTTTGTCCGGACCTTGGGTTTGCTAAATATTTGATTTCCTCTGAGTTTGTAACAGTTTTCCCTTTTTTTAAAACAGCCTCGGGATAGAAAATGGCATTTGAGTTTGATTAACCTTATACATCATTTGAATTGTATTATAATCTACTAAATTGAGTAGATTACATGATTTAATGTTTAGTAGATTAACTAAGTTAATGTAATGTAAGTTAATGTAAGTGAATATTAAATGATGTAGAGCGTCCCCCTTGAATTGAGGTGGTTTTCCTGCTAATTCTAACTGGAGCAGCAGATTCATGTCCTTTTCTTCAGTTCAGTACTTGCTTTGAAGACCGCTAAAAGGAATTAACATTTGCTCAAAAGACAATAACTTCCTATACTTGGTACTTGGTGTTAGTTTCTTCCCATTTTCATCCAACTATAAGGGAGCAAAGAGACACTTTGAGGACATTTAATGGTATATAAATCAGTCAGAGGCCAGAAGTTGCAGCAGAGGATTCAGTAATAAAAGGTAAACAATAGCAGAAAAGCAAGAGGCTCTTAAGAGGAAACAATTTAAACTTAAAAGATGCATTTCTGAGCCAAGTAAGGAAAGATAAAAGAAGCTAAAGCTTTGGAAGAAAGTGCAGAAGAATGACGACGTCTCCCTCCCCTCCCCAATCAGTCGGATGTAAGAGTCGGCAGGCATAGCGACACGCACGGCTGATTTCCAGAACACTTCCATGCTGCGTTCTGGACGACCTTTCAGTGTAACCTTGAGGTGGGGGTTAGATAAGGCAGTGCAGGGAAAGCTAATGACATTAGTTACATGCACAAAACTCGAATCACAAAACGCTACATTATCAGTAGAGCATGAAAATATTTCACAAGTTAATTTCATCCAGATGAAGTATGAAGTCTGTGGATGGGGTCACCTTTTGATAACATCTCTGTGGGGAGGGAACTGAATGTGATATCCATTTAAAAAGGCGCTTGCAGGTTGTCAGCTGATTTCTGCACAATTCTGCAGAATACAAGTGCCGTGTGAATGTTAATGTGCTGTTTGGAAAGCAGATTCTGGTCATTTGATTTATCCAAAGAAAGTTATGGGTGAAGTTTGATCATGGTATGATTCTATCGATTCAGTGGATAATGATTCTATTTGCGATTCTGTCATTGCAAATAATAATAAGAAAGAATTGTTATTGGTGGAACAAAGCAAATGTAAAAATGTCAACATCTTTCTTACAAATGCTTACTGTATTGATTTTTGATCAATAAGTTCACTTTGCATCAATGACCATTGATGATTGAATGGATTTATTGGTATAGATCCTCAGTTGTGGTCCTTGAAGGCTGAAGTCCTGCAGGTTTTAGAAGTTTCCCAACACAACTTAAGGGTAATTTGTAGACTTGTGCAGAGCTTGATGAGGTGGGGTCATGGCACTGATGACACCATAACTGCACAAAGCCTGCAAACATACAACAATGGTGGATTACAGTATTGCATTTGTGCTGCAAAATCTACTTGGCATGATATGGTTTTTGCAGCAAAATCTTAAAATAGAAAAACAAAACAAAAAATTCCAGACACTTGTTTCTTTTTAGCTCAATCTCAGCCATCTTCTTCATATTTTTGTTTACATTGTACAATTATTTGTGCCTAAAACAAGCAGCATTATAACATCGGTTTCTTTTTCTTTCTTGGTGCTGTTATCAAATTTGGACAAGGGTTAGGTAAAACTAAGACTGTGTGATCTCATTGTGTTTTATGATAAGTAGGTAGGTCCCACGTTATCTACAGTCATCTAGAGAAAAATGTAAAGAGATGTTCAAACATCTGCTACTCTGTTCCAGTAACACAGTTTCAGAAGGGGAAAACATCAAGAATTCTTCTGGATTTGGGTTTTAAGCAGATGATCCCAGAATGAGTAGGAGTTGAAAACTACATTCAGCTTTGGAGAAACTGCCTTTGTTCTAAACTATATACTTAATTCTACAAGTATGACACTCAAAACTCACAGTCTAACTTTTCTTGCACACAAAAGATTTTAGAAGAACACAGTAGATAGAAATGTTGCATCAGACCTCTGCAAGGATGCAGGGCTCAGTTATGAGCCTGAAGCTCTCACTGCATGACGCAAAAAGCACACACATTTTCTTGATGTGTCTCACTATTGCATTACTACATCTGTGTGTTTAGCTGTAGCAGCCCTCCTCGGCTCCACTGGCTTGTCATTAATGTACTGTAATGTAATGAAAGTGCTGCAGCCTGCTGTCGAGCCTCCGCTGAGTCCAGATCACCGGCACTGCTTTTATTCCACATTATGATCCTCTCCGCCACTGGAAAAGGAATATATTACCATGTTAGGCGTTGCTTATTGAAGGTCGGGCTGTGCATTGATGTGGTGCCAGTGTGTATTTGAGCGCAGGGAGGAATTCCAAGTGTAAACAGAAATCAGGGTAATGTCGGTTCCTCCTGTTTCTAAGGAGAACAGTGAGAAGCGACAGAGGGACACTCACACACACATAAAGAAATGCCGTTTTGTTTCTTGATACATGAAGGGAAGAGGCCCAGTAGCGGTAATGCATTCTGGCTCTTGCAACCATCGACTGCCAAAACCACCTACCGTGTCACTTCTGGGAGAAAGAAAGTGCACAAGCCAATGGCGGTGAAATTGAGTCACATAAAAGAAGCCAAAAGCAACAAACAAACAGCATTGGTTCAGTGTGATGTGCTTTTAAAGCACAGTTACAGCTTCTTTATCAAACTGGATGTTAAGCAAATTCTGGTCCTTTGTTTAGTTCTTGTATAGTAGCTGAGGGTAATACTGTTTCTGTTCTGCAGTCCCTTTCCCAAACATGATTTAATGCCCTTGTTAATGTGTGTTAAGATTAAGATTGATTGTGAGCCCAATATTTTTTGGTGCCCCCCACTGGAACATGGTGCCCTACGTGCAGTGTGTGATGCGTGTGGTGGGAGTGGCGGCTCTGCATTTAGCATACAGTAAATGGCATGAAAGCTCCCACTAGCACACACTAAAATGATTGAGAATAAAAGTGCCATTTGAGTGTTTCTGTAACTACTTACGTTTCTTCCATCTGCAGTTTGACGTCAGACAGTTGGTATTGCTCCTTATTTTAGACACGGTGTCATCACAGGTCGTGTTAACCTGGCCCAGGTTGTTCAAGTATTGCACTACAGATAAAGTTACAGCCAGCCAATCTGATAATAAATCCGCTTAAATCCTGTTTCTCTGTTAATTATTTCTTCCTCCATGTTATGTCTCTTGGGGATTACATTAAAAACGTAAGCTTATATGGGTTAAGTTAAACTGGTGTTGGTTTTTGAATGGGGGGGGGAAGCTGATACATTCAGTGAGGGAAAGAAAAAAGACAATTTCCAACTTCTGACGGGGAAAAAATGAATGAAAATGAATTTAGTTTTGTTGCACTTTCCACATAACGTCTGCTTCCTGTTGCACCAGTTAACAGAAAAATGAGGCACACTTAATTATTTAAGGACTCTGTGAGCAGTCATTAACTTAAAATTAGGTTAAAGAAATTAAACTATTTGTTTGTTCAAACCTTAGGAAAGTGTAAACGAACAAATACAAAACCATATTTCTGACCATCTCTTGCCTTTAAAACAGCACCACCTCTTCTAATTTTTTATTTAAGATTTTTCAAGTAATTCTGTAGATTTCATTTCAATCAAGCTGTGTAGCAGATTTTAGAAAATCTGTAAAGAAACTGTGAATTTCTGCTCTTTTTATACTCACCTCAACTGTTACATCATTAAATGGTAGGTGGCACTGATTTCCAGCCAGACCTGTAGAAGAAGTGGGTGCAGTTAGAAGATGGCGACGTATTAAAAGAGCACAATTTAGACCTCAAATGAAGGAAAACAAGCTGAAGAAAATGACATGAAGACTACACAGAATGGTGGATGTTGTGATTTAAGAAGTTTCTGGCTAAGAATGTTTTATGATTAAAAACAGGACAGTTCATCATGTAAAACACAAAGGAGGTCCCATAATGTCACTGACTGGTTCTGATTCTTTATGACTACAGCAATGAGAAACCCTGATGTCACCACCATATATAGATGTTATTGATCATGGTGAATCTTGTGTATGTCCCCAACAGGTCAGCATTTGCTTGGAGTGCAACAGCAGTAAACTTCGGGGCCTGAAACGCAAGTGGATCCGCTGTTCGGCACAAGCAACGGTTCTCCACCTGAAGAAGTTCATCGCCAAAAAGCTTAACCTGACATCTTTTAATGAGGTACCTACAGCGACATGTTCCAACAGCATGCAGAGCAGCGCCAGGAGAACACCTTCCACATTATAAAAGTACAGTTGTGCTCATAAGTTTACATACCCCGTCAGAATTTCTTACATCCAGTGCTGCACCAATGTTTCTGGATTCTGAGTCATGGAGAAAGCAAAAGAATTGTCAAAGGATAATTAAACTGTATAAGGAAAGGAAAGAAATCTAAAAGATATCCAAGGAATTGAGAATGTCATCAGTAGTGTTCAGACTCTAATTAACAAGTGGAAAATGAGGGATTCTGTTGAAACCAAACCACAGTAGGTCCTCTTCGTTGTTTACAGTAGGAGTGCATGAGTATCAAGCTGCTGCTTGAAAATACAGCAAAAAAAACCCAGCCATTGTGACGATCAGTTTGTAAATCTCTCCAGCTTTGATAAATCACGTGATGTAAACATCTTTCTACGCATCTCAGACAGGACCGTTCTGCTTAAACGTGAGCGCATGTACACACCAGATCGGAATAGATTAGCTCTCATGCAAACGGCCGCACTGAAATCTTAAATTGGGATGATTTCAAACCGAATGGGTAAAAGTCTCCATGTAAACATGGCTATTGATGTTAAAGGGGCCATACACTGTATTAAGAACTGGGGTGTGTAAACTTTTGATCAGGGTCATTTGGGTAGTTTCTGTTATTATGATTTAAAAAGAGTAAATACAGTTGTTTGACAATAAAAGGCTTCACTCAACCACTAACCATGAGTGAAAGAAAAGTTTCTCTTATCATTCATATTCTCTGAAAATGGTTAAAAAATAAAAAAAATCACTAATTCTGCCACGGTTTGAAAACTTACAAGGACAACTGTAGTTTTAGTGTAAAGCTGAGACCGAGGGAGTTAATTCAGGCAGAAAATTGTTCTTGGTGGCAGTTTTGTCTTAAGAGAAGTTATGATCCCAGTCAGATTTCTTTCTGAAGCAAAACTGAAATCTTTGGGTGGTTTGATTCTGAAAGTTTACTTAATTGCACAAAATTACACAAAGGTCAAATTTGAACATTTTCCTGCTCTGACTCATTACAGCCTTTGTTTTTGTTATGTTTAGCATGAAAACAAGCCCTTGTGATATCTAATTTTTCCATTTATTGTCTCCACCGCCCCGTTCAGAGCAGCAGGAGGGAGAGTGGGCGATAATTTGACAGATGGATTTTTAGATGGCTGTGAATAATCATCACTGTCGCCTTCTTTTCGTCTATTTTTCCATTTTCCCTCTATCATGTTATTTTTTCTTTTTTGGCTGTCACACGGATGAGTGGGAAGGCTCCATCATATCATCAGCCTTCGTAATACAACGGTGGCAAGGCGGACGCTTCCTCCCCGCTAGCTATTGTTGTGCTATTTTCTGACTATGAAAAGATGTTTAGAAGCGATTCGGCTTTCAGCGTTGAGCCAAACGCGGAGCTTCACAACACACTGCTTTGTAGGGAGAACAGCACACCACTTAGTCAACGCTCATGTTTGCAAACCCACCATCGTGGTCATGCCACACATCTGAATGTCTGTGCAGGAAGCGCAATCATTAATAATTCAGAGCGAGAGAAGAGATGCCCAAACTGAGAGACACAAACTTTAAAATGAATCTTCTGAGATTAATGTGGGAGATACTTGGCGAAAAACAACACCAGCCTGCTTAAATTTATCAGTGTCTTCACTTCCAAATTCATTGTATAAGAAAATTTAAACTGATTAAAATTCAATGTTGCAACAAACTCAAGAGTTTGAAGACGTGTTTACCCCTATGTTGCATCATTCTTTCTTTAAGTTAGACTAGACTAGACTACAAGATGTCAGCTGCCCAACAGTCCATGGTGGTTATTGTCTAAGATGTGGACTGCAGGCTGGTCAGTCAAACCCACACACACACACCCTGTATATGCAGAGACACTACTGGAAGTCTTGCAGATTTAGGCATCATCCTGCTGAAATAACCACACACCACCTGGGAAAAGACATCACTACCGTAATGGTAGCATATGTGGCTGTATTGATCTTGGTGGCTTTTTTCCTGCAGTGCTGCCTCAGAGCTCAAAGATCATGACCGTCTAACAGTGGTTTCTGTTGGCAGCCTTCTCACACCTCAGTCTTTTCCCAATTTATCTGCTCCGTTGTTGCTGAAAGACCAAAGTTCTTTATAATCTGTCATTATATAATATTGTTTTTTTCATTTATTGATGAAAGTCCAAGTCTTTGGTTGATGAGCCTTTTATACCCAATCCTGACACCCTCACCTAACGCCATTTAATCTGTGATTGTAGTGTTATGGTCTTTTACTGCATCAAATCCTAGATTGATTTATCTTTTATAAATAGTTAAATTGATCAGTGAGGACATTTAAAATAATGTTTTTTGAACTTGTCTGAATTTTATTTTGTAATTTGCATTTGGAAAATTCCCCATCTTTTATGGTTGTTAGTTAAAATTTAAGATATTTTCCAAACGCCTCAGTTATCACTCCACTTTGAGTTTTTTATGAAGATCCTAACATTCACCAGTGTTGTCTGGAGTGTTTTATTATATTAATGTTTAAGTTGAGAATTACAAGAAATATTTAACTGCTACTGTGTAAAATACAGTATGAACGCTGCTGTTAAAAAGCAACTTATTTGTTTTAAAGTGTTAAACACTTTAAAGAAATTTTGCACGTAACGATGCAACTAATCACAATTAATTGCAGAAAGCCACACAATTAATCATGTCTGAACATTTTAATCACTGCCCAGCACTAGTTTTAACGCTTTATGTTTACACTAAGAAAAAATCTAAAAATGTTTTTTGTATTTGTTTGCTTCTTTGGGACATCAATGATTTCTAACACATGGTTAAATGTTAGAACTGGAAAAAGTAATGGCATCACATGTAGTTCATTTTGGTATTAAAACCACAAGGTAGAGATGGCTAAAGCTGGTGTGATTTCTACAAATCTTTAATAATATTCATGAAAGGCTTTGGAAAATGAAACATTAAAGGGTTAAGGATGAGCTTTTCCTCAAATATGTACAACTTTCTGACAGTTTAGTGGAACTTTAGAAGGTTATTTATGTACTTCTACGCTGAGTATATTTCATTTAGACACAAACTCCCTCCCTGACCTTCATTACAAACTCATTTCTGCAAAGGACCCAATCAAAGACCTGAACTCTTCCATCTCAGTCGGTGAGGAAATGTCTGGTTAGAGCCAGCAGGTGGCGCTGTGACAGTGTTCTTCCCCAGCATTTGCTCGGCCTCTCCCTCCTCGTTTGCCTCAGAGTATTGACTGGCAGATGTGAGGTGCTGCTCAGCAGAATATCAATGCTTATTCACGGGGGGGACGTAGATTCTTTGAGCTGGTCGAGTGTTCAATATTGAACTTTAGTATTTTCTACGCAGCAGCCAGAGGCCTCTTCATGTCCAAATGAGCTTTCTTCAGGAAACAGAGAGGTCTGCAATGAGAATACAGGGTCTGAGTATGGCTGGGCAGGTTTTTCTACCTCATCACTGCTCAGATGCAGAAACAAGCAGCTGAACTTGAGTTTACTTTTTCTCATATTGTGGTCCTCTGCAGGAATATGAAGGTTTACTTCCTGAACACCTCAGGCTTCATTCAGTAATTTTCCCTCTTCCTTTTACAGCTGGACATTTTATGCAACGAAGAAATCTTGGGAAAGGACCACACTTTGAAATTTGTTGTTGTGACGAGATGGAGATTTAAGGTAACTGATGCTGCAAAAAGTCAAACACTGGCATTAATCTGCTTGTAGTTTTGTATTGTCTGGTTGGTTTTAAGATTTTTGCATGATACATTAAAATGCTGACTTCTTTTGCTGCATGCATTAAGTTCCTAAAAATTATTCATACAAATCTCTTTTATCAATGTTGAGTTATATACAGAATTTTTTTTTAGTGATGTAATGAAGGGATTTAAAGATTTTTCTAAAATGAAAAAACAGGTTTTTCACCATGTTAATGTTTTTTTTTTCCTACATGCAAAATATAAATCACAAATGAAATTGCCTTGGCTGGGGAAGGGTTTGAACAGTGGCCTTTCTGTGTGGAGTTTGCATGTCCTTCCCGTGTATGCGTGGGTTCTCTCCGGGTACTCCGGCTTCCTCTCACAGTCCAAAGACATGCATGATAGGTTAATTGGTCAAACAGTTTTTCTAATGTTATAATGTAGAATTAAATTTTAAACCATGAAAGGATTATTTGTGGGAAAACTTTTATATGCATACTACAGATCAAGAGACACGAGTTCTTGGTGGTTTTTACCAGAGAAAGTTTAACTTTTCCTGCAGTGCTTGAAGGCATCATCAACAAATGACCAATCAAAAAGCCTTTTTAATCTAATAAATTCCTTCCTTAAGACATGCAGGGCAACAGGTAGACACTTGACATCCACGATTTAAAAATCTTCTTTTTCATCAGTCGACGTCATGTTTGTTGTCAGAAGTATCCAAACTTTTCGCCGTCCTGCTGTTGGACAATGGTCTCCATTGTCATGACTCTCCTCTGTCTAGGACGCTGAAACAAAACTACAATTTTTCACTGAAGACGTTTTGTTTAATATGTTAAGTTTGCAGCTATATTGAGCCAAATTTTCTTACCTTTATGTTATGAGACATTACCATCACATCTCTACTCGGCAATAGTCATGGGTCTTTATTGGCTGCAGCTCGGCACAGCATCAATCGATACACAACACCTGGGTGCACACCAGTAGTTTTCATTGAGGATGCTACAATCGGGTTTCAAAAGTTGGTACAGCTAATTTTCTGTGAAGATGGTAATATCTCATTTGGAGGTTGTGAAGCTGACTGCTGCATCATGTCTGTTTTATCTGTAATTTTTTGCAAACTAATTTATTTAAATGCAATTCACCCAACGTTTTTACAGTTCATGAGCTAAAAAAGTTTTTTTTTTGTTTCTTTCTTTTCCAGAAATCTCCTCTCCTGCTCCATTACAGACCCAAGATGGACCTGCTGTAGCTACAATGGACCCAGTGGTTGTTTTTTATTATTGTTTTGTTGGCCCAGTGGCCGGACTGTGCCGAAACCTTTTTATTTATGCAAAGACGATCAACCAACACCAAGCAAAACACCTGACGGTAAAAGTCAACAAAAGCCAGCAAATCAACATCTGACATGACAAAAAACTGGCCTCCAGCACAGAAACTGCAGCACTGGCGTGTTTTTAGGAATTAAAACAACCATTTTTTTTTGTCCGCTACATCCTACATATGTGAACAAAAAGAAAAAACAAAAAAATGAAAAAAAAAATGGAGAGAAAGCATATATTTATACTTTTTGTACAGAAGAGACACATGAACCAAGACACTACTGGTGCTCTGTTTACACGCAAACAAGATGTCGGGAATCATGTGACCGTCTTTTTGAGCTTCATGCAGACTTTTATCCTCCTCAAACGATGGCTGACAGAAGAGGAGGATCTTTTTTCTTTTTTTTTATACAGGAAAAGGCATCTTTTCACAATTCACTCAACATGTCTCGGGAGCACAGAAAGTATATGGAAAAGTTATTCAACAGGCATCAATTTTAAGCTGATATTCAATTGTCTCTAGATCTTTTTTTTATTATTTCATTCTGTCTAATTTGCTATTGGATTCCTGATGATTGTCAATTGTGAATAGGCTAATTTTTTTGTGTAGTAATTTATGTTCTATATACCAATATTGTACATAAAATGTCATTATAGAGATTGAAGAGAGACTTTAGACTGTTAAGAGTGGATCCCTGAAGTGCTATCTATATGTTGGGCGATAAGTGTCCGCAGCTCATAAATTAGGATTTTTAAAGACAAGACTCACTATCAGTATCAAAATATATAAAAGCATCTTTTTATGTTGTCTGAGTAAGACACAAAACAGCTCTATCAGATCCTTCTGGGTTTATGTGTATGTGGGGTCTTTAATATTTCAATTCCTCTGAGATGAGGCTTTAGCTTAGAGAAGGAAGAGAAGGCATCAAAACTAAAAAACTGTCCCCACATCCATGCTCTTCATCTCATGGAGAACATTTTCTTTTATTATTATTCAACAACTTTGCCCATTAATGCCTGTAAGATGTAAAGTATATTCATGTTTGGGCAGAGGAGTTGTTACTTTTCCTAGATTTTTTAAAAATTTATTTTCAAATCTCAGTCCTCACACCGTCCAGTCCGTCCTCTCGTTCCCGCAGCAGCGGAAAGGCTTTTTTTTGCCACCGTCACACCAGAATTTTCCTTCAGCTGCATTTGTTGGGATTTTACTGCAAAACTACCAAAGCTGCGATAGGAAGAATTTTTGTAAAAGTGAAAAGAAAACGCACCACTCTCACTCGTCTTAACGGCTTCAGTCTCATCACGTTTATCCAGATTCAGTTTGGAGGTGTGGCCTGAACATCCTCCGTATGAACCGCCACCGATGGGCAGGTTTGATAAAATGACGTTGCATTTTTTTGCTTTTCTGGGGCACGTTTCAGTTACGTCTCACTGCCAGCTGGAGATGCAAAGTTTCAGTGTTTTGGGGCATTTCTGAAAGTTAATTAGAAATAATTTTTGTCACAAAATCAGTATGAAAATTTGAATTTTGTAGAGCATTCAGTACCAACTTTACAAAAGACTTTTTGAACACACAAAACACAGTCAGGTTTAGCAGTAAACATTTTTGAACATTTTGATAATGGAATTTAGAAAAAAAAAAACGACCAGTTTGGTTGTTTGGTGCTTATAAATGTCTGTTTTAATCTTGAGGATAGTTCCTCAGCAACATGCTGTTCTTAACTGTGAGACAGCAAACTAACAAAAGGTCTTACGCTGTTCGTTAAACATGCCGAACGTTCTGTAACGATATCACAACTGGATCCCTGAACGCTGTCAGACCTCAAGCAGTATTACCTCCTGCAACTCCACTGCAGTTTACCCTCCAAACTGCATCAGGCCACAGCAAGTCTTTCTGTCTGTGTGTTTTATGTCTGAGATCTGAAAAGTCTGGAAAAATGTTTGATATATTGAAATGAAATAGCAGGTATATACAAACCATTCCAACCAAACTTCTGGTGGTTCCACTTCACTACTTACAGTACCCTTTCAGTCTTAAGGCCCTTAATTCACCTAGTCAAAGGTGCTAATTGTTTTTGGTTTTTTTAGTTTTGGATAATTGGGCATATAGTGGACTAAAATGCTAAAAGATACATTTTGTGTTTGATTTCGAATTGAAGGTCTGGTTGAAAATTAGACCGTAAACTCAAGAATGGTTTGGGAGCCTTTTTTGGAGGGCTCTTTCAGAGGATCTGCACCAAATGTAATGAGTTCTTTTGTTTGCCCAGTCTCCACCACTTCACCAAGAATTCACAAGTGGCAACAAGCTCAAAGACAACGTACACCTCTTTAGTTGAGCTTTGGTAGAAACGGAATCTTTAAGAAGATTAATTCCTTAATTTAGATTTTTTTTTAATAACCTCTGGTTTTATGTTTTGTCCTCATTTGAGGGTTTCAGCCATCTCTAAAAAAAAAAAAAAAAGAAAAATGGAGTTTTACCATTTTTAAAGATTAAACTAATAAGATTAATTTTCAAAAATATTTAAAAACCAAAAACAAAGAGCATCACCATCTCCTCAGCTTAATAAATGGCATTGTGTTGGTGAAAGTTCCTGCAAATGTTACTGTGACATATGTGTTTGGTGTTTAAAAGGCTTCTACACATTATTTCACATAAAACATGAACATGGTGCTTTTAATATCTGCATTTCAGCGATCAGGTTCGTAGTTTTGAGTTTTAGCTGCTGTTGCAGTTATTTTACAGTTCAACTTTCTGCCAGTCCAGAAATTTTTGTTCCTCCCAAACTAAGTCTTCGTTGGGTTTTAGTGTTGGGGGGAGGTGGAGGGGGGGGGGGGGGGGGGGGGGGGGGGGGGGGGGGGGGGGAGGGGAGGGGGGGGGGGG
>JBBBVU010000007.1:7879631-7892526 GCA_037177055.1 Atherinosoma microstoma | reverse complement strand
TGTTGGTGTTTGAGAGGCACTTGAGGCCGCCGGTCTCTTGTTATCCATTTTTAGTCATCAGTGTTGTCTAATGGCGGTGGAGTAAACAATACAATACTGGTAGCGGCCAAGTTAACGAGCATGAACACTCGCAGCGCGTCAACCCACATGCCTGAGGATTCTAACCCGAATCCCTCTCATTGAGCATGCAGAAACAGTACTATAGAGGCAACTGCAGTGAAAAGAGATCAGCTCATCCTACACACCAGGCAATTGTAAGACGATGTTGGGGAAAGAAAATAATAGTATTTAGCATTTAAACTTGCACCTTTAAAATAAATATGTCTAATATTTTCCTTTTACAAATTCTGCACTTTGCTTTTCAGTATCCAATATAATTTAAATGCAGCGAGATGTTGCTTATTTTTCAGTGTTTGTTCATTTTTTTACTTTTTCCAACCTGCTTGCATTTAAATCCAGCTCCACAGTCTTTCTCTGTGCTCTGTGAACCTGGCCTGTACCACTACAATGTTCCCCTTCCTTCTTTTACAGAATGGTATAATCCACAATTCCTTGCATGTGATTGGCCGATGGGGGGGCCTGTCAAACTAAAGTCCCGCCCACTGTCTGCTGAGTAGCAGCGGTGGTACATTTGGCTTTCTCTGACAGGAGTGAGCTTTCTCATTAGCTTCAAAGAAGCTTTACCAATTCATCCTTTACCAAGTTTAACCCACATTTTGTGGGTTAGTGGATGCCCCCCTTTTTCTTTTTTTTCTTTTTTTCTCACTTAAATAAAAGGTGCCCCCTTTCATTTAAGAGAGAAAGAATTTTATATCTAGCCCTTCAACAAGATGGTTTGGGAGACTGGTGGATGGCTTGATTTTTGTTATCATACTTTGTACAGTTGTGTCATATGCTGTAAGATTAACGCTTTGCACTGCATGTCTGTAAGTGTCTATAATTTACATGTCATGTTTATGTAAGTCTGTTTCTTACTTTTTTAATGGTTTCTTATGGCCCACATGTCATTTCAGATGATAGGAATTCTGAGATAAAAGTATAATGGGTAACAAAATAGTTGGAAGTTCTTCCCTTATTTGCATTAAAATGCAAATGTGAAAACTACATCAGCTGAAACTTACAGCTTACAGAAATAATGGGCAAGGAAATTAAATTCATGAAAACCTGTTTAATTTAAGGTGACTTCTAAGCTGCTGACATACCAACAGCATCACAGCATGTGTGAAAACGTTCTTTGGAAAACAGTTTAAAACTAAAGCATCACACTTGAAAGCACAGGTTATATGTATAAACCAAACAACACATAAAAGAGCAGCTGTGTTTCAGCAAATTGATATCACCTCAGTATGTCTCATTTGTCTCCACACAGCTCCCCACATGGAAACCCTCTGGGAGCAAGTAGAGTAAATTAATGTTGTTTTCCTAAGATAGGGACCTGAAAGCGGTGCATCGAATTTTCAGGCAATTATGACCAAATGTGATGCATTTCCCCAATTTATAGGACCTGTGTCACCACATGTACTGGATATAATCCCTAAATCCACCTAATGTGTTTTTTTCTTTGACAGGAGTCAAAGCATAGAGGCTCATACGGGGGGGGGGGGGTTCCCTGCAATGAAAATTTCATCTCAAAGCCTTCAGATGCTGCTGGTGAAACAGAGACATTGGGGATTTAGTTTCCAGATATTCATAGAAACCAAGATTATCATAGCTGGTATCAGAATCTTTTTCAGTTTTATAGGCCAATAAATTGCAATAGATATACCTAAGGATTCCTATTTTGAATAACAATAGTTAGAAAAAATATGTGAATATAATTTAGTACAGCCATCCATTCATTATCTGACTCATTTTGGCTCATTGACTTTGCTGATTCCTTTTAGTTTTGTCAAGTGTTGTTATGATTTTGAGTAAATGATCTCAGCATGACAGTATTCCCATGTAATTTGATAAATATTCATGTTCTTAGTTAAATAACCTTAATCCTCTGATTGTTCATTTTTTATCACCATCAGGTAAAATCTCATCCATCCATCCATCCATCCATCCATCCCTCTCTTTAGCGCCTATTTCCAGCTCCTTCTGGCAGATCCCCAGGTGTTTCCAGGCCAGAAGGGATATAAGCAACTGGGACACATTGTAATCAGATGCCTGAAACACCTCAGCTGAAGCTTCATGATATGGAGGAGCATTGGCTACATGCCAAGTTACAACCGGATGTGCTCGCCTTTCACACAGTAATAAGTAAGTCCGTGATCTTATTATTTTTCTCATCAGCCAAATCTCCTGACCATAGGTAAAGATTGGAATGTAGATCAATCAGTAAATCAAAAGCTTTGCCATTTGGCTTATTTCTCTCCTCATGGACTGTTGCAACACCCTCATTATTGATGACAAAGCACCAATTTGGCTGTCCATCTCTTATTGCATCCTACCATTATTTGTGAACAAGATCCCAAGACACATTAACTCCTCTGCTTGAGGCCATGACTCATTGCCAACCTGCACAGAGTACGCCACTCCTCATGTCTTGAACAATGCTGTCAGACTTAGAACCAGTGTCCTCTTCACCCTCAGCTGTGAACTGTCCCGGGACATGTTAAAGATCTTGTCCTAAGGATGCAAACCTTACTAAATGTTTACTGAAGACGAGTAACGTGCAGTTTACAGAAACTGAGAGCAAATTGCCAAGATTATTCATTTTGTTGCCATTATCTTGAGATCACAAGTTATTATGTTGTCTTGACATCATAAAGCTTTTTTTCGACATAAGTTCCTCATTATCTTAAGAAATCAGCTCAAATGAAATTTCTTAAGATAAACACCTGCTGTCAAAAGACGGGTTTCGTTTTCTCGAAATCATGAGTTGGATCAAGGTGGGCTCAAGAATGAATGATTCATGTGTTAGTGCCTGGTTTCATTGCTCACTGTTGAAGTCCAAAGGACTCCAATAACTGAGACCATCTTAAGAAAAAAAAAAAGATATTTCAATAATGAAATAGCTAACTTGTTCAATTGTTATAAAGACATTAAAATACTTTTTCAAGCATAGCCACTCTTGGCTTCCTTAGTCGTATGCTCCCATCATCTACAGTTTCACTCTAATTATCAAAGTTAACATGCTAATATACAAGGCTGGGGAAGCTGAACCACATGCAGCAGCTGTAACTATGAGTACAATGTAAATACTTGCAGGCCACTCATCACATGTTTTTAATTCTTACTGCTGTTTAAGTTTTGAATTCATCTATAAGATCTCAAATAATGTTTGTTACATACTTAATGTTTTTCTTTCACAGAGTATTCTGCAAAGTTACTGGGAACAATTATTGCACCGCAGCAACCTACTTTATTTTCATTCCAAGGCAGCAATTACAGCATGATGGAGAGCACAACAGGTGGACAGGGTGCATGTGAAATTATACTTGGCTACTTTGCACAACGGGCGCTGATCTTTCAGGTCACCAAGCACCGCAGTGTCTCGTCACGCAGATTTTCATGTTCACTGCCCGTGAAGCAGAACAACGGTGGTTGTGTTTTTATGAAAAACACAGAGTTGGTAATGTGACGAAGAAATTACAGGTTTGTGTTAAGCAGCTGTGACCTTTAACTATGCACCTGAATGAGCTGAATCTGTAATCAAAGAGGCTTCAGGCTGTGTGTGTGTGTGTGAGATTATAAATGAGAGACTGCGATAGCTTCAAAACTAAGAATTATCATTAGAACTCCATCTGTGAAAGTGTACCTGTAAAGAATAAGAAGTGGAAACTTTTCTGCGAGGACTGAAAACATCAACAGACAGTACGACCCTGCTATAAATTTCATAATCAAGCTCAATGTAGCTTTGCGGTGGGTTTGGCTGGTTGTCCTGACAGCAGGAGGGAACAAGGGTGCCTGGTCCGATCCATCTGTCGCTGGAGTGCATCATCCAAAAAACAAAAAAAACAAAAATGAGAGATGGAGGATGAGCTGAAAGGAGAGGAGGAACACGGTCCTTCACTGGCTGCCAAGTTGGCCACACAGCAGCAGCACTGCAGAGAAACACATCTGTGTATCCATGTGGTCATTTTAACAGCTTTACTGACCACAAAAGGATGATAAGACGTAGCTTGTAATAAAATCAGATTTTATTTATTTATTTTTTTCTTGAGCAACTCTGAGATTAGCAAAGTATTTGAATTTACAATGCAAATGAAATGATTACTGCGTATGCTTGCCGTTTCAGTGTGAGGGCTTCATTAATTAACCCCACACCCATATTGTAGCACATGCAATGGCTGCTGGTGGGCGATGAGCTGCAGATGGCTGGGGAGCCTTCAGGAAATCTGGTGTGGGCTATTTGAAGCTGCTGCGTTGGCGAACTTACACTCCCACTTAGTTCCCCAGGTCTTTGCATGAGCTACAAATGTTCACAGGGAACCAAATTACAGGTGTGAGATATACATTATAGGAGGAAATGAGGCTCAAAGTCTCTATGGTAACTGGCAGAGAATACTGAGATCCTCCAAACACTAGATGAACCTCACTGCCATCAATATTCTCAATGTTATATAATATTTTGGAGTTGCTGCATGAAGTAACCACTGTCATATACACCAACTACATCTGCACATGAAATCTGCTTTGGATCATGAGGAATTTCAATTGACCCTCAACAGATGCTGCAGAGTTTGCATGTGTAGCATGAGTACAGGTGCTGTGCTTCTGGACTGCAAAAAAAATTAATCTCTTTAGTTTGCATAATAATCTGAATATCTTACCTTGTGTTTTTTGTACCTTTCTATCTTGTATTGGACTTGAAGAAGCTTCTCAGTGAATATTTGTGAAGAAGATGTGAGGAAGTGTCCCTCATGTTCAGTAGCTTGTGCAACATTCTTTTCTGGACAACCAGCTCCAGAGTTGCCCTCAGCCTTTTGTTCAGCTCCTTTAAGTCTCCGTCTCTGATGCTGCTGCGCCAACAGGGGGCTGCGTAGCAGAATACACTTTCCAACAGACTAAAAAACAATATGCAGCTTCTTCGTGCAGAAACGTTCACACTGCAGGTCTTAATGCTCAATTCAGATTTTTGGTCAGATCGGATTTTTTTGTGTGGCTGTTCACATGACCCTTTTCTTTTACGGCCCTGAAGTACAGTGGCCGACAGATGCAAACGTTCGTATTATAAAAATAACGCGCTGCATTAACGAAAATAACTGCAAGAAGAAAACGCTGCATATTCACTCACCCAACGGAAGTGCTCTCGGCCTCTAGGGGGCAGCAGTGAGTTTTCACCCTGTGAGAAGAACAAAAGTCTATTTCTGCAAACCTACATCTTATCTTTAAAGCCGTGTGACTGTGTTTATTCAGGTGTTTCTGCTCTGCATCTGTCTCAGCACCAAGTCCCCATAACACGCACATTCACCTGACATTATGTTCATGTTAACAGAGGAAGCACACTGTTATAACATAGTGCTGCTGCAACGGATTAATTGGACCTACAAGTACAGATGAAAAGCTTCTCTGGAATCAGAAACCATGTTGCTGCTTTACTGTTTTGGCTGCTTGCGTTCAGAATATAAAATGTAATTGATATGATTTGTAGAGGACATGTTGTTTTGGAATAATGATCACGGATTGATAGTTTGTTTAATTAGGTTGTTATGGTGATGAGGAGTACGGGCCACATGGATGCAATCAGCGTCAAAAGACGGTCGGTCGTGGTTTTAGGGCTGGGTGGCATTAATATCAGAAAGCATGTCTAGAACACTGTCAACAGGATGAGGACGTTTTTCTGCTTTCACACACAGGCAAGGCAACCATGCACGGATCTTTCAAGTCCACCAGTTTGGTCCCGCCCATCAGGAACAGGGCAGACAAAATTGTCCTATTATGTGATCCTTTGAGAGAAAGATGAGCCTTAAGAGAAGTATTTTAAATATTATATTCGACACAATCAATAATGTTTCCAATTTATAATAAATAGTTGCTTTCTGTGCCATGACGATTGATTTCCATCCTGTGACATAAATAAGTGTTCGGCAGATCACTTCTGTTCTTCCCACCGGGTGAAAACTCATTGCTGCCCCCTAGAGGTCTGGAGCACTTCCGTTGTGTGACTGAATATGCAGCGTTTTCTTCTTGCAGTTGTTTTCGTTAATGCAGCAGGTTTTTTTTATATAAAGAGCGTTTGCACCTGTCGGCCACCGTACTGAGGAGACCCGCACGTGCAAAAGATAACAAAACGTGTCACACACACACTGCCTCTAACACTCTGGAGTGTTAGTGGCCACTGTTAGAACAGTTGCACCCCACCCAGCTGCTACCACTTTCAGAATGGTTTATAAGAGTTGCAACCTCTTTGAAATGATAAATAAACGGTTCTACGTCTTTCAAAATGGTTTATAAAACATGCTTCCTGGTGATCGCAACCAAAGGCACTAAATGATCTCGGCGCTGCTGCTCTGAAGTCAATGTCCATGGATGGATGCTGAAGCTGTTCAGGAGTGGAAGTACCCGGATGATCCAACAGACAATGAGGAAAAAGAGGATGAGGAGAAAGAGAGATAATTCTCCCGCTAATTCTACTATTTCACCCGTTGCCTCATCGATACATTGTGACGTCATCATCTCATGTATTCTGGGTCACTTGGCTGTTCAGACCGCAGTCACATTCCAAAAAATCTGATCTTTATCAGATTTTAACCCACATACAAAAGTGGCCCAGATCGGATTTTAAAATATCAGATTCCATGTGACTTGACCTGTTCACATTGTCATGAAAGAATCTAGCCTGAGTCACTTAAAGGCAAAACAATCAGATATGGGCCACAATTGTCTGCGGTGTGAACATAGAATGATTTTACTTGGTTAAGAAATAATCTGCTCTGTCCTTTCTTCTAGATGCTTTTGTGTTGCATTTCCACCCTAGTCTGCTGTCTGGCTGAACTCCAAGTTACCTATATTCTTCCACTACCTCCACTACCTCACAGGATGTAAACAGTATTTTGTTTACTCCTGTTCCTACTGAAGTCTCTTTTGTTTTGTTTGTGTTCAAGAAGAGCTGAATGTTTCCGCACCATCTGACAAACTGACTGACCAGTTCTCTGTACTCAGCTTCTTGTCCATCACTGATATACCCCACAACTGCAGAGTAATCAGAGTATTTCTGTAGATGACAGGACCCAGAGTTGTATTGGAAGTCTGAGGTGTACAGTGTAAAGAGAAATGGTAAGAATACGGTCCCTTGTCGTGCTCCTTTGTTGCTGACCACCATCGCAGACACACAACCTTTCAGTCTCACATACTGCGGTCTGCTTTTTGGGTAGTCATAAATCCAGGTGCTTGTAGAGGTATTCACCTGGAATTTATGGGGTTTCTCACAAGGGATATTTAAATTCAAATTGTGCTTAATGGCACCTCATATATTAGGAAGTATGGACAAAAAAAGAAAATATACAATTAAAGTTTTTTTTCATTAAAGTTCATTTCTAGTGAAAAATCTGGGGGGAAAAAAATCCTTTTTTAGCTTTAACAATTGCCTCAATAACAATCTTTTGCAGCTCTGCAAGTTTCCTTAATAAAAAATGTAGTTTCATATCAATTAGACAGACATTATGAGAGGGCTAAGATCCAAAAGCTGTTTGGTCTGGAAGTATGAAAGGAAACATCTCCCAGCATTGTGTCGCCGGGCAGGAAGCAATTAGAGGCAAGGATGCTAAACATAATTGTGTGTGACACGTGTTAATTGTCTTTCATTTAGACTCTTTTGGATCCACAGTCTACAGCTGGACGTCAGGGAAGAAGTAGGAGTGGATGCTCTTGGAAGGCAACGAATCATTATGTTGCTGCACGAGCACCGGATGCCAAATGTGTGTGTGAATGCACAGCCAAAAGAGCTCACAGTCTGATAGCTTCCTCAGAAAAATTAAAAACCAAACTGTTATCGGTGCACCTGCATCTCTGCTAAGGCCTGGAAATTGCATTTGTTTAAAGTTTGAAGGGAACTTTGTGAATTACAGCCTTCGCTTTAGTTGCAATGAACCCAGCTGTTGTTTTGGTGAATGAGACGTATTTTATTGGATAAACTCCAGACACGTCTAGTGAGTCACCCGTAAAGAAAATACTGTATCTCTAAAAAGTGATGCAGCAAAATGGAAAAAAGCTCAGATCATTCAGAGGGAAAGAGCATTACCGCAGGAAACAGAAAGAGCTGTGCGAGAAAAACATAAAGCATATCTGTATTTCATCAAGACATAAATGCAGCAGGAAATCTATCAAGATTCTGACATCTTGCCTATCTATGACAGCAGCTTCAAGGAAGTGAAAGCCACTGACACGGAAATAATCTGCCGGTGTAGAGAATAGAGCTGAAAGAGTGCATTATGCTTGAACATTCATGCTGTAGCAGAGATTCATCTCCATTCATGCTGTGCTGGGAAATGATATATCTGACCCAGTGAGGCTCCCTGCAAAGTAAGCAACAATAAAGGCAGTCAGTTCTCTCTGCAGATTCTGTCCACAGAGGGAAAATTGATCTTATACAGAGATCTCCTGGATGTCACAGATATGACGGTTGTTGCTCCAGCAGGGAAGATGTCATATCAACCATACTTGTGGTTTTGCAGTCAGAGTCAAACCAATCTGATTAAATAAAGTTAGTCCTTCATACCCAGATGTAAAGTAGAGAGGGAGTCTTCATGGCTGTAGGGCTAAGCAATGTTGTGAAAACATCATGGCTCATTCATGGAGGTATTCTATATTATCGTTTCAGATAAATGATTATTTACACTCCTCACATACATAAAGAATAGCGGTAAAAATACCTTCACCGGTAGTAGCCTATTGCAATATTTTCTCATGTTTGTTGATTGATAAATGCAATTCTGCCACAGAGAAATACTTGCGACCCGGTGCGTCATTCTACAGAAGGTATTAATGGTTTTCAGTGGCCTAACAAACCCAGCATGCCTCATCTTTCTGATTTGAACACTTCTTTTATTTCTAATCCACCGTTATCATCCGTGGCCTCTCTGTCAAGCAGAGTACAAGAGTCTCTACAGCTATGAGCAGCATAATTCTTCTATGAGAATACATATTACCCGCCTTGTTCAGTGGTAAATGAACCACATTAAAGGGTGTAAACGCACACACTAACAATGCAATTCTATGTATTACCACACATAAAAGGGGTGGGGGGATTACAAGAGACATCTAATGGTAGTTCAACCTTGTTTTACTGCATTGCATTGCAGAAGTGATTAATGACAATATGTCACAATTATTGTTATGCAGCTGTAATAAGACAAGTGTTTCTTAAAAAGAAAAAAATGCAAGTCAGTTCTTCATATGGGCAAATTCAGCCTCAGTTCAGTTTCCAGCTCAACTTTATTTCCAGTTGCCCAAATTGTGGTTGCACATGCAAGTTCTGCATTTGGAAATGATGAGCTGAACTTATTGAAGCGTGCGTAGTCCGAATCTCTACTTCACTGGAGCTACAGCATTATCACAAGTTTCCTTGTGTTTTTTCTCCCTCTGTTTCCTCCGTCAGCCTCCACTGGCCCCAAATGCAGAGACGGCACAGCCTGTCATACAGCTGTGAAGCAATGCTCCTGCTGTCATGGGTTCTCTCTCAGTACACAGACACACAATGAAAAATATCTGAGTACTTTCCAGCATGTTAGACTGCCAGCCTGGAGTTTAACTGATAGCTATATACACAGTTTCATGAGTAACCCACAAGCTGTGGACTAGGGCTGCACCAAACAATTATTTAGGTAATCGAGCACTCTTATTTCATCAGATAAAAACTTAATTATCTTATTAAAGAGCAATGATAACTATCCATCATTGCTCTTTAATAGCATGGTCTGGCAGGTCTTCTCATATGAACCACTCATATACTGAAGGGATTTAATAAACTACACTCATTTGTAAACTGCTGTAGTTTGCAAATGACCACGACAGTCGTCTTTCATAATATTTGAATGACTATCCTAAATTAATCAGCCACAAAACAAACAAAAAAATTGACCAAAAATGTAAAACCACGAATTGCGTCATTTTTTTGTAACTTGCAGTTATATTAGTTCAGCAATCAGTAAGTAGTGTACTGGACTGTTGTGTAACAACACTCTGTTACTGTAATGGTGGTGGGTGACAACCGGTCTCTGAAGTGCAGGAGGTGAATATGTCCGTCTTGGCTTCTGGTTGTTACACATGGTCGACTAGCTTGCAGTGGTCTGCCATTGTTTCTCTGGCCACATTACACTGGTGCCAGGGCACTGTTGTGGAGTGATTGACATTTACATCTCTGATGGTCCAAAAATGCCACCTCCCAGTCAGGTTGCCCTAGTTGTAGCATTCTTACTCCAAACCTGTGGTGTTTTTTTCCAAGGGTTGGGTGTTTGACAAAATACTGGTTATTTGGGATTAGTTGGAACAATGCATTGACTTTGTCCCCAAATTTGTGTTTTAAGACTAGGTTTTAGGACTAGGTTACTCACAATAATCATTCAGGCTTGACCATCACACATGTTGGGAAATATCATGAATTTAACCCTATACATTTTAAATACTGGTTTATTGTGTGTCAATAAGTTGATGTTTAGACCATGGCTGTGTGACAGTGGGGGTCCTGTCACAATGCCTTTGATTGATCATGTGCCCTGGCTTCTTGGCCACAGGGATATCCCTTTGGCTGACTGGTCATCGTGCATGACTCTCACCCAGGAGGTGGTGGATTCAATCCCTGCCCGGGCCCTCCTATGTCCTGCCACAGCTGTAACAGGTAAGGCTTGCACACTGATGTGGTGGTTAGCACTGATTCCTCATAGCAGAAAAGTTCCTGCTTCAAACTTCGGCTGCTTTTATGATTTTGTTCTTGGAGATTGTAAATTAATCCAAGCAATTAGTGGGTGTGTGTGCATGGTTGTTTGCCCCATTTGTCTCTGTGTCGGCCCTGTCCTGGCGACCCCATCCTCAACATGACTCTGACTGGTGGGTATAAAAATGATGAATTGATCACTCTTGTTGAATTTAAATTCTGCAAGAGAGGTCAATAAACTGGAGACTCCTGATCTGCTGAAAGTTCATTTTGATACTTACAAAGTAAGCTTTCCCAGTGTTGCATCAAAAATGAATTTTAACCTTCTTTTCATACTTTCTTTTTACAGATCAATATCAATTTCAACACATTGCTTTGCTCATGTCTACTTGGTGCAATAACAATGGCAACTTTAGAAGTTTAGAATTGCATAAGGGCGGAGAGTAAAGAAATCATAATAAAAACAACTGAATTATCGGAACTCAGGGAAGCTGGGTTGCCTCTCAGAAGAACTGCTTCAGTAAGACTAAATCTCTGAGGTTACAAAAAAACTGCATTATCTATGATTTTCTAAATTATTTCTGAAAGTTATAACAAGTTTACTTACACATACAGGTTTTTGGAAGAAATAGGAGCATCAAAACATTTTTCTGTAAATGTGTGTTTAGCAGCTTTTCAGGAGAAATCCATGATCGGAAGGTGAGTTACACTGCTACGAATATAACACAGCCTCTTCCTCACAATCATTTGTTGATCACTTCTAATACTCATTACTAATTGAATGTAATGGGTTTTGGGCTCAGCCCCTATGGCGCTAATGTGCTGTCATAATCAAGTTCTCACTGCAAGTCCCATGTTTATGATTCTGGCATCGAGGCCAAATTAGTTTTTCTCTGCACAGAATAAGATGAGCCAAATTCTTTATTGCTGTATATCACAGTGTGTCTTCAACAACACAGCAGCTGCCTTTTACAGCATCAATGAAAAAGTTATCTCTGTTCAATTAAAGCTTTAAAACTTAAGCTCTGAGAAACAAAGGCATCAAATATTCCTGTAAAGCTTCATAGGAGGATCATCTGAGTCTGTTTACAGCAGCTTATTCAGATATGGAATAAGTTTTTCCAATATATTAAAATGCATATTTTAAAATCAAGTTATAAGTTATATTGCACGATACTTTTGACAGAATTTCAAAAGGCTGATTTAAAGCTTTTTCATAACAAAATGTTAGAAACAGAAATGTTCAGATAAGATGCAATACACTCAAAAGGACATTTTTGGATTATTTTAAAAGAACACCCCTATATCAGTGCAGTATATGTTGAATATTTTGGCTCGACTTGAAATATTTTGTGTAACCTTGTGGATGCAAGAAAAGCTTGCACTGACAGTATGCCCTCATTATTCATAGATTGGTCTATATTTGGTTTTTGTAATTTCAATTCAGATCAATTCACAATTTGCTTTATTGTATAGAGCCAATTAATCACAAAGTCATGTCAAGTCACTTTTGTAGACACAGCCCAATTCAATCCAAGTCATTTCCGTCCAATTTGAACCCAATTGACCCATCCCCAGTCCCACCCTAAAACGCCACTGACCAATCGTACGTTAGCAACGATAACTAAGAGCGGTGCATGTATACCACTTGTAAGTCCGATGAAAGACATCCAGAACATTAGCATCTTACCTTTAGAACAAAGAGTAGTTATTGTTAACTCTAGTGGTCCAACGGATGAAGTATCAACCGTGATCCGTTGCACCTCTAGAGTTAACGAAAAACTACTCTTTGTTCTAAAGGTAAGATGCTAATGACAACTATTGCAAACAGTAGTAGAATAATAATTGATAGTTACTCATATTTCAACACTAAGGTAAACAAATATGCCAGATAAACCACTGAATGGTTTAGGGCCAAAATACATTCAGGAACTTCTGTTTCGTTATGAACCAACCAGATCCCTCAGATCATCAGGGTCAAGTAAACTTTCAGTTCCCAGAGTCAGAACTAAGCACTGAGAGGCAGCGTTCAGTTTTTATGCTCCTCACATGTGGAACAAACTCCCAGAAACCTGCAGGTCTGCTGAGACTCTC
>JBBBVU010000007.1:7851618-7861653 GCA_037177055.1 Atherinosoma microstoma | reverse complement strand
TCGGCTGGCCTGGGAGCGCCTCAGGATCCCCCCGGATGAGCTGGCTGATGTGGCCGGGGAGAGGGAAGTCTGGGCTTACCTGCTCAAGCTGCTGCCCCCGCGACCCGACCCCTGGTTAAGCGGAAGAGGACGGTACGGTACGGATCCAGAGGTCCCAAAGTTTCATGTTAATGTGGGCCCCAGCAATAACAAAGAGCCCACCCACCATATTTGACATCTTCATCTGAAGTTGCACCTGAAGTTGGTGGAGGATGGATTGGACATGGGTGTTGGGCTAATGTTAACTGCCTCAGTGTAGCATTGCTAACATTAGCCGAGATGCTAGTTGCTGTTCATTCGTGAGGACATTCGTCCAACTCTGCCTCTGATAGACTAATCGATCCTCCTGCTTCAATCAAAGTTAACCAATTTGAAGACAGTAAGAACTAGCCAGTTAGAGGCAGAGTAGGCTGGTTCATGGCTTCACTATCCTTGTGAAAAGAAAAAAAAAGGACAATTAGGCTTGCAGAAGGAATGCTGCACATCACAGGGGTTTAGAAGTGGACATACCCAATGCTGACTGAAAAATAAGTGGGTATACTCTGTATACCCGCGTATACCCTGAATTACACTACTGTTTATTTGCAATTTAATGTTGTTTTTAAACTCTTGAGCCATGCATCCTTTTATAGTTACTTCTGAAAGACACGGGTATTCCAGGGTGTTTGTTTTAACATAATTTCCCCTCCATTTTTTAAAAGCATTGAACAACTTCTCTATGAAAAATCAGGAGAAATGACATAATATGTGACGTAACACATTTTTTATGTTGCAAATGTCTAATGAAATGAGATAAAAAAAAAAAACTTCTCATCCATAATCTGAATTAGAAACTGTCAAACTCATGGCACTCAATAACAAAATTCACTCGTTATAAATCATTATTGTTAGAAATACTTCTGGTTTTTGCAGAAAGACAAAACAGAAACAAAGTGGCTTTCTAAACAGAAAATATGCATTTTTAACTGGACCAAAGAAGTGAAGTGAAACTTGAAGGGTCATTCCCTTTGATGGAGAATGGAAATGTTGATGGAAAGAGTGACAGATACTGAAATTATAGCATTTCTAATAATTTTCTTGACACACAGTTGCTCTGAAGTTGCTGCAGAGCTGAAGAGATTCTTGCAAATATTTGCATTCAGTTTTGAAAAGCTGCTCAGTGTGGCAGGCATTCCCAGCACCATGGGCTTAGACAGCACATCTTCTTCTGAAAGTTCCCCTCCCGAGTTCAACCACTTGGCATTGAAAACTCGTGCAGAATATTAAGCAGCAGTTTCCTACACTCACAGCCTCTGTACCCAGAGAAAAGGCTGAAGTTAGAACACAAGAGGTCTATTCAGATTGAAGTTTGGTGTCGCAGAGCTGCGAAGATGCATGAGCCTCGACTGGCGAAGTGAAAAGGAATAAACACATATGGATTCCCACTGTTTTCCTCACCTCACAAGAGTTTATTGGCAGGTTGCTTTATTTAGAAACAAACAGAAATGTCTACCCTCCCAGAAACCTCATCTTCGCTAACGAAGCACAAGCGTGACATGCTAATGAGATCATATGCCTTCTCCTGCTCTCTTAAAAAAACTAGTTCTGCCCTGAAGTCTCTTCTGAGCCATTTAAATTTCACATCTCTGTTAGTCTTTCCAATTTTTTTTAATACTTGCAAACAATCTTCTCTCATTTCTCATTCACTTTTAAAATTTAAACCACTTTGAATCGACTATTTGCATTCAGATTTGTCCGCTTTAACAGTATGCAAAATGTTACAAAGCTTCTATGTCAGCTTTAGAGAGTTGGGACACACAGGGGGTCCCACTGGTGTTGATCTGCAGCACCTACAACAAATATGAATCATTAAAACATTGCTTTGCTTTGATGTTTGTGAGCGACAGTCTGATAAATCTCTGTGCACATTTCCCACAGGAGTGGAGAACTTCTTCGTATCCTGATGCAGCTGTAACCTGAAACAACCCAGATACTTTTAAGTGCCTGTAGCCAAGAAATGAGGATGTCATCCCAGCTTGAGTCTCAGTCCCTGTGGCAGTATAGATATCTCATCTACTAATAAATGAAGAGTTCTTTTTCAAAACGCTATAAATCCATTTTAGGAATTTTCAGGAAAATGACATTTTATACCGAGATCCTAAATTGGTTTGCATGAGGAACTGCAATTTCCCAGTACATTTTAATCGAGGAAATATAGCGATTTGGTATGGAACGTTGATAGAGCAGTGAATAGGTTCACTACACATCAAAATGGCATAGCGTTTTGGAAAAGAACTCTACAATAAAAAGTACAATAAAACCATTTGCAAATGCAGAAATTCCTTTTAAAATCATTTATGTAAAAGCAATTATGAATCCAACAGCCAAGAAACACTTGTTTGCAATGTACTGCTTTATTCATCTCAGTTTATGTCACATATCTTTTGTTTAATGTCTTAATAACATTCAAAGTCACAGATGCATGTAGTTATGATAAAAAATAGAGGCTAGGAAGTAAGAGATGTTTATTTGTGAAATTAGGAAAGAATATAGGTACTGTATATTCTAACAATTTGAAATTGTTTTATAAGAGCTACATCTGGAGGTTTGAAAGAAGTGTAAAAAGACTGACAGCATAAAGTTACACAAATTATAAAGAGGGGTTTGAGGATATAACTTATTTTTATAGCTTATCTGACTCTTATAATCTAACTAGATGACAGTTTATGTTAATTTCAGCTAGTGTAGCTAGTAATAGGGATTGATGGAACGATGAATGTATTGGTTCATCATATATAGTCTGGCCCTTACCAAAACTATCTAAGCTGCAGAGTCTGAAAGGCAAAACATTTTATTTACTGGTCTATCTACGTTCCAGTCTTCAACTGAGGTCACAGGAGAAAAAGAATCAGATCCTTCCTTTTAGAAGATGGCCAAGCAAGGCTGAGAAATTGGGTGAGGAGTGTACACTTGACATGGAGCTGCTGTTTTTCTTTATTGTTGGGGGTCACCTGAGGTGCTTTTGGAATCTCATTAGGATGCCTCCAGATAGCCTTCCCTTGGAGGATTTCAGGACATGTTCCACTGTGAGGAGAACCTGGGGCAGACCCACAGCTTGCTGGAAGGATTGTATAATCCTTCTGGCCTGGAAACATCCCCTTGGAAGAGCTGGAGAGAATTGCTGGGAAAAGGGATGTCTGGATTTCCCTCCTGAACAACCCAGCCTTGGTTAAGTGGAAAAATGGATGGATGGATGAATAGACTTGGTTTAATATGTTTAGTATAATCTTGACTAGAACTATCACAGTAACTGCATAGTTCTGACAGTGAAGAATGGATATATTCAGTGTGATTCAGTGCAGTTGGATCCAATTTGTCTTAAAATTTGTTATATGCATTCTCTATCATAAATGGGGGAAAAAAGTGATTTTTTTGGACATTGCTACTCCACAGCAGACATCTTCTCCTCAAAGATGGAGGGGGCCTGGATTGGACTGACATCCTGGTTGGGTTAAACCAGGGATGTTGGTCCTCAAGGGCTGCAGCCAGGCCCAGACTGGCCCAAGGTAGAAATCGGACAATTTCCTGTGGCCTGGACCTGAAAGTGGTCTGACTAGTCTGCTTGTCAAAAAAAATGATAGTGTATTACATCGGTGTGGCTGATTAGTGTGCCTGCCCCGACACCTGTGCACAGACAAACTAATTTGTGCTGGTCACTTGTCACTAACAATGGCGACTGGTCAAAATGATGGTAATATCTTTTTGAATGATCAACACAATCAAAGCATGCATAGATGGAACAGCTGAGATGCAGAGAGACGTGGTGGCGAAATGGACTCGGAATAATAAGATGGAAGGGGGAAGACAGTTGAGGATGAGGAGGGCAAGGGTCGGAAAATGTCCGATATTTTCAAATCAGATACAGAAGCGAATTACGTGAGTTCACTGTGTAATAAATGAGTGATAGAGTAGAGACAGTGTTGTGTTACAAGCTGTAAACTTTTATCTGAACATATGATGAGCACTAGTTAAGATTCTCCATGGCCCTTCATGGAGATGTAATTATGATCTTGGTGCTACTTGTCAAAACTTCATTCTGTTGTCACTGTTATTCTGTTGCTGTTATATCTCTCATCAGCCCAAACATAAAAGCTACTGGTTAGTCATATATGGGATTTCCTTGTATCATAGATGAAATATTAATTAATTTTATGTGCTCTGTTTAAGTGAAAATGTCAGTTAAATTAGTCCGTCCACGTTGGATACTGTCCACATCTGTCCATGTTTAACTCAGAAACAGTTGTAAACTGAGCCGCTTTAGGGAATTCTACTCCGTCCAACTACTGTCATTGCAAACTCTCCACATCGTCAATGATCTGTAGCGATTCCAAGTCGGTCAGCCCTCGAGGGCCTAAGCACTTGCCTGCTATACCTGTTGGCAAGAGGGATCAACAAGCACCATAATGTTATGTCCGCTATACCTGATGACAAAAACAAGGAGATGCATAGATTAAAGACAAACTCCACCTGTCTATGTCATTTCCCAGCATACAACACTAATGCCCCATGGTTTGGTATTTTGGAAGAGGACAGTCCCATCTATCAATACATGTTGATTCTTTAAATTTGTTCTCCGGCCAGTTTTTACAGCGCAAATAAAAAAAGAAAGCCATTTTAAAGGCAATGAATATAATTTATTCAAACAAAAGTTATTTGCACTGCTGGCTTAACTGTTTTAAGATAACTTTTTTAATTATTTATTGTGGTAACAAAAAGACCTTAAAGCTATTCTCCTCCACTACATTTTTTTTCATGGAGCTAAGCCTCTGAAGCCACAGCTAAATAAAGACAGTTAAATGCCATTTTGGAGGACTATTCATTCAGCACCACTTGGCTGAAGTAAGCAAGCCACAATAGGCTTGTCTCACACACACCAATCCACACCCACACAGATGCACATTTTCTTCTGCTGTTGAAATGTCACATGGGATGTATTTTCAGATGGAATTAATCTGCCTTTGTCCTTTAGTGCTAAAACAGAGGCATTGACCGATCATTTCCGATCTCTGCTTTCGCTGGACTTTCTTTAAGCTCCTTATGGACAGTACTGATGCTAAGGAAGGGCTTGTCAGGTACAGTTTACATTCAACAAACCTAAACTTCAAGTAGAAGTTATTATTAAAATCAATGCTCCTGACCCAAGAAGAGCAGATCAATAGTCTCTGGGGTAATATGGACAATGAATGTGAGGGTTCTGATCCATACCAGAAGTCCCTTAACTGTACATACCCATACCCTCTGAGTATGGAGCCTTATGAGGGACTAAATGTTCAACGGATGCATTTATTTGTACTTTCAAAAAAAAACCCCAACCAAACAACACACAACAACAACAACAAAAAAAAAAAACCATAAGCGAGAGCAATTTTTTGTTGAGGAACGAAACAGATAAATTTTTTTTATTGTATCATCACTTCAATATAATGTTATCGTAATGACCTACCTTATTAAGCTGAAAACAATGTGCACGAGGAGTCCCACTAATCTCTTGTGCTGATTTACTCTTTCTACCATCCTCCTCATGAGCAATTGGGGCCACATGAACTTCAGCAAGACATGGAAAATGGACATTATCACACAGAAATAATTATCGAGATGCATTCTGTTAATGTTTCTGATAAATTAAAAGTTTCTTAATGTTTTGCGCTGTGAGGTAGCTTTTACATATTTCATTATGAGATGTGGTTAAAGATTTACACAATGGAATAGATATCTAACTTAACACTGCCTATAGTTAAACCTCATATATATTTATATGTTTCTATTAAAACTGCAAAATTAATCATTTGTTGAATACAATTTTTTTTTAATCTTTGAATGAGGCCTTTAAAAGTACCAGTTAAATGTAATGTGCCATTACATTTAACTGGTACTGTTCCCTGATGGGCTTCTTGTAGTGAAGTCAGTTTCCAATGACAAGGGAGGCACAGCACCTGTTCAATTTGCTCTTTATTAATCGCCAACCAAGTTACACGAACACAAACTAAGCACGCTGGCCTCACTGGTACGGTGCTGCTCTAAGCCACTGGTCTCATCCAAAGGACCCTTCTGGCTGGCAGCCTCAGTGCCTGACTTAAAATGTGACTCTTAACCACTTGAACTTAACATCATAACACTTCAATTTCCACAAAATATACACTACCCCTCAAAAGTTTGGGATCACTTTCCCATTAAATCCAATGGGAAAAGTGATCCCAAACTTTTGAGCAGTAGTGTAAGTTATAGTTTTCTTTTCTTTTTAAAACCAATTTGTTATAGCTGAGTAGCTATCTCTTTATCATTAACTGTCAGAAAAATGGGTACAATTGAAATATATTTCTGTCCTCTCAGGCACAATCTGGACTTATGTACCTACTAGGACTCATTAGAGATCCTCAAGGTAACCTGAGGACCTGAAAGGTACATTTATGTTCTCAGGGTATGAATGAGTACCCATTGTTGAGAGTACAACAACAGTACCTTTAAAGATAGCATCCCATTGACAAGCTTTTGTTCCCCCTAAAGGTACAATTAGGTACTTTTGCTGACAATTATTTCCAAAAGTCATCCGTCAGTGGAAAAGACATCCATTTTTTCCAACTCTTCAGTGAATGACTCATAGAGGCTGGTGGCAGCCCTGGACCTTCATCCTGCTAAGACACAAAGGTGTATCACTCATCCTCAGTCACTGGCTTTCCATTCAAGAGTGATTTGCCAGAAAAACATGGCAGCAGAGGGAGATGTAAGATTTTTAGAAAAAAAAAGAAAGAATGAGGTTTATTTGGGCACTGTGACAGTTCAATCGGAGCACGTTGTTGGAACAAACCTCTGATGGTGTGCGCAGCCTCAGTGTTCAGCTGTCCCTTTGTAAATGTCACAGACAAAGCAGAAATGCCAGGCTTTTGTGTTTTTCTGGCCGTCTCATGTCCTGCAGCAGAACAAAAAGGAGACATTTACATAAACAGTGCAGATGGCCGTCAGACGTATGATTTGACATCATCAAGCCTCATACAGAGGAAAACCACTGCAGATTATACTTATTAGAATAATTAACATTTCCACATAGTCAGGTGATTTCCCTTGAATTAAACTATGTCCTCTGATTCATGCAAAAACCTAAATATGACAGCAAGTTCTTCCCTAAGTCATAATTCCTCTTGGCTAGAAAGTCATAAAGTTCAAATGTTTCAGTGAAACCCCACATGCCTTTCATCTTCTTTGTCTTTCAGCTTTGTCCTTGAAGTGTATATGGAGGACTATTTCTCTTAGAATGCCCAGAAGGAGGCCAGACTTGTGTCTTTGATGTATTTTATCTGTCCCACATCTGAGAGACTTCAAGTTCAGAGAAACTGGCTGGAGAGTTAATAGGGCTCTTTGGTGTATCTCAGCTGTCAACAGCTCAGTCAATAGGATAAAACTGGATTTAAAAGATGAATTGAGACCTTTATAGAAGTGTTACGACACACCTGGATAACTTGGGGAAATTATTCTCATTCATAAAAACTAAAGCCAGTTCAATAAGCAATTTAGACGAACAAATGCATGCCTTCTGCTGGATATATTCTGACATATACGAGAAGGAATTTTTAGTGCCTGAATCATAGGATAAAAACCTTTTCCCGTCCTTGAGTTTTTGGTCTGCAGGTCTGACAAACAAATATTTCACAGCTTTCCATGGTGGATTTTTTTCTCTCTACATGATACGAGAAGCTTCTTGCTGCTTGGAAATCATGTAAAAATTGAGGTTTAAATGAACGAATACTAAAATTGATTGGAGTGAGTAAAATTTTACTTAATCTAATCAAAGATAATTGGACTGCATTTTAATCAAATGGAAATGAAGAGTTGTTGTCTGTCTGTCTGTCTGTCTGTGTTTTCTTCTTATTTAAGTTATTTAAGCCGTTAAAGTGCGTTATTACCACTACTGAAGCCACGGAGAGTCGTAAATGTGAAAACGTCAACATCTTGTACAAGTTGGAGTGTCCCGTCAGGTGATGAGGCACAAAATGAATCATTCTGTTTCCTTATTGATGCTGATAAGTTACAAGCATGCCCTCCATCTATTTGGTACCAAGCTACTGCTAATAGCTAGCGTTATTGTGTGAAATCGTTTTTTGTGACCTGCAGGCTCAGAAATCATCTGATGAAGTTAGAGGGAGAGGAAGACAAAGAGAGAGAGTTAGAGGTAGTCAAAGCAGGGTTAGTGAACCTGTCCACGCTGCAAGAGGAAGATCCTTGCTGTTACCGTAGCAACAGAGCTTTTACACTGTATGCTAACTAAAAAATTAGACGTCTTTGCCGTTTCATATAGCAAGTAACAGTAAATTATCCGACTTAAACGGGAGGATAAAGTAGCTGCTGGACTATCTTGCCCTGTTTCTAACATAACGCCAAAATAAACTTCACTGTTAGACTGAATTAACTTACCTGTCCAGCAGAAAGCAGCAGCCTCACGTCAGTTTTCATGTCCCTCTCCCTCATGAATTATCTCCATCTGGTAAAGATTACGCCAATGTAAACTCTCATTTTCTCCCGGATATTAATCCTTTTTATTTTGGGCCTATTTTTCCTCTCTCTTGCAGGGCAACAAGTATGGATGGTCCTCCATTTCAATGAAAAACGGCAAGTTGAACGATCCACAGTCAATGCTTGTTTCTGCTCCACCTCCCCCGACAACACACAGGGATTCACTGCTAAAACACGTAAGGCTAACAAGTTTCTCCCGTTTCGGCTACTGAATTCAAAGATGGCGATGCAACATGGCAGCCTCCAGTAGGGTGCACTGCCACCTATGTATTTATAAATAACTCATTCTAAGCTACGAGAACACTTCATTTGGACACGATTGTGATTAGACTAAGATAAAATATGTATTTATGAAAGCGATACTTGATCTTTGCAAATAAAAGTCGAATTAAAAGCCAAATTAGTTACACACTGTCCCTTTAAGCATATCCCAAAATTTATAGCTGTATCATTGTTTGATTTGATATTTTCATTTAGACTGATGCTATTGTACAACTGGTGGAGCATTTCACAATGCACATAAAGTTCACTGATCTGCGATAAACGGTCTTTATGGTACATAAAATTAGCAGAAGAATTTCAGAGAAAATGTTCTTTAATGCTGCAGTGGACTGGCGACCTGCCCATACCCTGCCTCTCGCCTACTACTTGCTGGGATAGGCTCTAGCTCCCCGCAACCCTGAACTGGAATAAGTGGTATAGAAAATAGATGGATGGATGAATGAATGTTCTTCACTGTAAAATTGGGAAGGCTTTAAGGATCTCACCATCAACAGTATCATCAAAAGCTTAAGAGAATCAGGAGGAATCTCTGTGTGTATGTTACAAGGCTGACGGTTAAAACTCTAGAGATGAGATTAACTCTTTAGACCCCCAGGCAGTAGTGCATTAAAAACAGGCTTGATTCTCTACTGGAAATTACTGCATGGGCTCAGGACAACTTCCAGAAATCACTGCCTGTGACCATTTAAAGCTCTACCATGCAAAGAAGAAGCCAAATGTGAACAAATGTTAAAAAAAATAAAAATAAAAAATAAATAAAAACGCTGTAGTTTTTTTCTGGGCCAAAGTTAATTTATAATTGTGTAAGGCAAAACGAAAAAAAAACAAACAAACAAAATTTGAATGCATGTTGAAGGAATTTTGCAGCTGTCTAAACAGGGAAAAAATATTGTTAGACACTTAACTAAAATCAGGAGGACCGACAGAGTTTTCCTGCAATGTTCAGAATCTGTAAATAGAGAGAATTGATACCAACACCAAGTCATCAATTTCGCCCCCCCACAACAGGGCCGGCGTTTAATAAAAAAGAAGTCATCAGGAAGAAAAATTACAGACGTCTTTGGAGGAGGTCATCAAAAATTTAACTGAACTGATCTCTGAGCAATTTTTACAAAAAACTACTCATTTTTCCACAGAGAGGTCCACTCCCTCTTCCATGCTAATCTTGGC
>JBBBVU010000007.1:7788025-7808280 GCA_037177055.1 Atherinosoma microstoma | reverse complement strand
GCCTGTAGTCTTCTGTAATTAAGTCAGTGTGATACCAGCTCAAGTCTGGTGGAATGTCTGAAATATCTGGAATGTTCAACAAGACACTGGAATGAAAGAGAAATAAAAAACAAGGCATATGGAGATTAATCTGATTTTTGTCCTTATCTTTAGATTTGTGCCTTTGCAGTCATTTACCTGCAAACCAATCCATACCCTGTGGAGATGGTAAAGGTTTTGATGGTAAATGGGTTGGTAAAAAGACCATTTCATCCTATTCCTTAGCATGATTAGTTGATATCAGTCTATGAAAACCTGCAGTTTAATTAGCCTTTTTAATTTACAATATCAAACACAAATCATGGTTGCGCTCATCATTCTATGTCATATGACTAAACATTTTTACGACATGAAACAAATCATCCCACCATCCCTCTTTTTTCTGTGTTAATTTAATATGTCTGACCTACACAGGTCTCCATGTTACTACAGTAGGCTATGTAGACACATCTGTGTCTTTAACCTCAACTAACACGTTAAGAAGTAACTTAACACACAACAATGAAGATTGTCTGTTATTGCTGATTTGGGGTTTCACTCCCATCAGTTAAACCAACGGACACAGGACAACTTCATTTTGAACAATATATTGCACTATTGTCACTGTCTGTTCACAAAGTGTGTACACAACCTAGTTGTGTTTGTGAAATTTCTTTTTTTCTTTCACATGAAAAATGTAAATCCTGAAAATGTTCAATATTAACTGGCCAGGTCAACTTTTACAAGTACTAATACATAAACAGCAACACCTGCCACAGGACATGTAGCCTAACTTAATTTAAAAACCACAAACATGTATAGCCAGTGAATTTATAGAATGGAAATAATTTCATTTTACTACTTTAAGGGCAACATGTATGTATGGAGAAAATGTATAGGTTTCTCCATGGAAGAACATTTTAGACGCAAAGTCAATTATCGCTTTCTGTACATGTTGGATGAAACCTCAATCAAATAAAATGGAGAACCAGTTATTGCCTCATATCAATGTATTCTGCTTCATCATAACAAATAAAATGTTATCCATATATGCACATCACTTTACAACCATTAACGGCATGCTTAAAAAAAAAGTAAACCAAAAACATAAATTTGAAATGAACTCCTTCACTTTCTTGTTAACAGAGGACTTGAATGTAGTACTCTTATAACTCTTTCACTGTAAATCAATAAGAAGGTGACGGGCAGTTTACAGCGTGAATCCTCACAACAGTCAACCAATAGAAATGCAAGCATTTATATACACTGTATGTATCAAATATCATCATAAACATAAAAGGAAAATTTAATCAAATTTTGATATGATTTGGATAATTTCTTAGAAGTTAAAAATATGGCTTATACTCATTTTCATCTTGTTATATGTCATATTTCACTCATATAGTACTTTTTTCTTATATATATATATAACTGAGGCTATTTACAAACAAAAGGGTGGATGATGGGTACTATCTGGTCTTTTTAGGACATTTTGGACATTTTGACAACATGGAATCAGGTTATCTTAAAGACAGATCTGGCTGTGTTGAATACTTTTTAAGATACAAGCACAGATTATCAATGCAGACACTCTGTTCAAGAAGTTAAAAAGTATAAATCACTGCATGAGATCAGATGGTTTAGCTTAAAAACAAAATCATGGCACGTCGTGCAGTTTCAGGACACTTAGAAGTTGGGTTGAGTCATGAAGAGAGGTGTAACTGCAGGTTTGGGTGGGGCAGGCTGGTTCAGTGTTAATTAGAAGTACATTGTAAGAAGTTAACCATATTTCATCCATAACATTGTTACTTTTTATTGAACATATCCATGAGAGGCGTCGGGATAAATTTCATGACCGTATCCACGATGCTCTCCTCTTCCTCCTCGTCACCACAGCCAGTGGGAACGGCCTTTTTCGGGCGGGTAAGGCTGCCCTCAGAGGCCTGCTCCATAGCAGCTGCTGCCTCAGCTTCCTTTTCCTCCTTCTTCTTGATGCCATACTGCAAGAAAATTACAACACTGCGCCATTAAATTTTGTGAAACTTACTAAACACGCAATTACAAAATTTAAAAGCTGAAAAAATTGGTATTAGTAGGTTGGAGGTGTTGAAACTATCATATATGTTGCTGTTTATGCTCTTGAATAAAACTTGTAAAACAACAACACTTTTCAAAACACCCTTCTCGCTTCTGATTGGGTTTAGACAAATGTCACTGGTAGAAATCTTTTTGTTTGTCACCATCTTGGCTGCCATTTCATGGGATGCAATGCTCAGATGTAAACACATGATATGACAAAGGTTTATTTCCTGGCTGGATTTATTGTAGTTTCACTTGGTCGGGGTTTTAAATACAAACTATTAGGTTAAAGTTAAAAATGGATCTTGGTCGGGGCTAAAATGAATTATTTTTACAATACAACTGTCACTATGGACATGTAAGCCCTTTTCACCCTTTATATGAAGTGGCCCTAACAACTACCGGTCACATATGCATGCATGCACGTATGTTACAAGGGCACTTTTTTGGGAGGACAGTCTTTGTGGCATATATAACTGTCAGCCATGAGAAAAAATTGTTTGTTTCAAACCAATTACCTTTTAATATTCCTTTTTGTTTTCAATTGTTTACTTTTGCTTTCACTCACTGTTTGGTTAGGTTTAAGTATTAGAAACTCCATAGACCTCACAACGTGTACTGCATGTTACACATTCTCTTTTCTGATTCCCACATGTCTTCAAAACACTTCAATGGCATTAAAGAAACCTCCCACTAAAACACACTTTACTCATTACAGAAACAAAACATTTTATGACAATGTTATTTTTTCTTCTATTCAAAGTTGTATGATGTTTAATAGAACAATCTGTAGTCTAATCCCTGATCTGTTCCTAATCCTAAGGACATTTTGTATATCTGTTTGAGACACTGCTTGGTTGGCCACAACTGTAGTGTTTGACATTGTGGTAATGAAAATGGGTTGCATTCAAGGTTAAATAGGACCTCTTGTTTTTCCTGAGATAAACAGATCTAGCTGCTCAAAAGGCTTAAAGGTTTATCTTTCCGGCTGAACAAAGGAAACCAATGGGTCCTCTTAAGGTTCTTTTTTAAAGCACATTTAAAGGTTTTTTCTATTTATTAGAATTCTGTGAAACATGTCATGTTTAGAAGCAATTAGCATTATTGAAAAACATCACTGATTTTTTTATTTATATGGAAACAGCTTTGGGCTGCATCCACCTACATGTAAAGCCTTTTGACATCTACATGAACAGCAGCTGCATCCAGTCTCTACAATTAGATGCAGATCCGAAGCTTGAAATAAAACTTGAGTTATTGACTGTTTTCAAGCATTTGTGGATTATATGGAAACTTTAACTGCCGCTGCCTCTAAATGGACCCCACTGGATATTTTATGTACCAATTACAAAGGCATGTGAAGTCAGCAGCTGTTCTGGACCTTAATTAGCTTACAAACCCTGGTCCTAAACAGATTTCTATTGAATTGTTTGTCAAAGAAAGAACACAGTGGGTGTTTTTAAATATTAAAGAAGGCAACATTATGTGTTAAATCTGTTTCATTAGTATATTCATGCAAATAGTTTGTATAGTAAATTAACTAATCATAAATTACCCTAATAACAATCCAATAACAAAGAGGAAATTGCTTTAAGAAAAAAAAACAGATTAAATTGGCACCATAGCTGTAAATCCACAGAAAAGTTAAAATCTTAAAACGTATGGAAGTCGTTTTTGTATTAAAGTTGACAACAGTGTGAAACAAACACGTTTGGACAGTCTGAAATATAATTACACACATTAGTTCAAACATAACATCGGAAAATGGAAGCTGAAGCTTTAACTAATTTGCCATTAATTCTTCAGATTTGTGTTCACTATTACAAGAAGTATTTGTTTTTACATTTTTGTTTTTTGGGTTTCTGCTGAATTAATCCAGCTGAACTATAGGGGAAAGGATTACAGAGCACAGGAAGGCCAGTAAGCTGAGTGATGGCTGATCACGAGGCAGAGTAGTGGAAAATTATCCGGACTCCTCCATGACCTCTTTGCTGCTTTGCCAGGCACACGTTAATGGGATTCTGGAGCAATAAATATTTTAAAGAGGGCTACCAGAGTCTATTTCTGCTACATGGGGGGCTGTGGGAGCATCTGTGTCTGAAAGTGAAGCAGAAAGGCTGTGTAGAGAGACAACTGAGCCAGAGGGTAAGTTGCCTTTCGCTGAAGCCTACATACAGCTTCATAAAATTTTGCTGAAATTCCTAAACCATGTTTTAGTCAAGTTACAAATTTTTCTGAAACAAAGAAATATCATCTGAAAGTTTATTTTAATAACACACACATTTGTTATATCAATTTCAAATGTGCCACAGGATCATGGGCAAAAGCATTTACAATATTTGTGAAACATCAATTGAGGAATTAGGGGGGAAATGTACTTATTTGTCTTTATTTTGCTCTTTTAGGGGAAAATTAAGTAACATGAAAATATGCATAGATTTTTGTAATTGTTATTTGATCATTATTGTCATTTGATCTCAAACCTATAGAATTAATATTAGTTTTTTTATCACAAGTAATGTCAGCACTGATATACTGCAACACCTCTAGTTTATAAAGTTAATTAATGACTTTGCTCTTTGATATACAAAAGAACGTGTTTGAGGTTTTAGTTATTTTGGTCATATAGAAGATTTTTACTTGAACAACAAAAACAGTGTCTTCTGTCTTTGAAGCAGGATGCATTAGCGAAAAGTGTTTAATTGGATATGAAATTAGATTTTTTTTTTTTATTATTATTATTACTACTGTTTTGTTTGGAATAACCATTCAAATTGCAGCAATAAGAATAACTTCAAAATGGCTTGTTTGGATATTGGTATAAAGGAAACATACACATATTAGCCATAATATTATCCCCCAACAGCCTGATATTGTGTAGTTCCTCCTCATGGTTTAAGGTGGCTGAGTGTCAAAGTGTTATAATTAATTTTATTTTGATGCTAGCATGAAATGTTTTCCAACATAACATTGTATTGCAAAATAAATCTTAATTTAAAAATGCTTGATTAATGGCAAATTCCCAGAAACAATGGGTCTGAATAAGTCTTTATTGTCCGAACAGATTGCTGCGAGTGTGGATGACCATTATATTTTGCTTAGTAAAACATATAGTGTTTTTTTCTTCATACATTATGTAAAAAAACAAAAAAAAAAACACATACCATTTGCCCAAGCATGTCATCATGGGTTGGTTTGTCATTGTTATTGGTACATTAACCACAAACCAGCTTCAGCAGATGGAAAGTCTGAGGGTAAAGCCAAGCATGTCCAGCTAAACAAGCATCTTCATTGGTAAAATGGAAAGTTTTGAGTGGAATCAGCAGTCTGATTTAAAAGTCTGAGAGAAGTTTTTGCTGACTACTTTTTGCTAAAGTAAAAACCATTGAGGTGATTTGTTGTGGATTTCCTCCCTGCATCTCCTGTCATGTACATTGTTTGTTTTTTGCTTCATGCCACTTCGTCTCGCTCTCCTGCAGTCTGTCTCTGGCTTGCATGAGTTCAAATGGAGACTGTTGCGCTTAGTCAGCCCCTCTCCACTATCTGCACTCAAACACTTTCCATAGATATGCTGTCATTTGGCACTTTTTCTCCTCTTTCTACCTCTAGTGTTGCTCCAGCTCTGGAGTTCAGAGCTGATCCCCAAAGTTTAAAGTTAATTTCACAAGGGCTAGACATGGAAAACTTTCAAGCTCACCCTGGAACTCCTCAAAGAGTGTTCATGTCAAATATTCAGTTCATTATTACCAGTGTCAAGGGTAATATTTCACTGCAAGCTGGAGACACTTTGATAACTTACATTTCATTAAAGTTTAATTAAATATTAATCATGACTTTATCAAAGAGAAGATAGCATTGGCTATATGAAAAACGGTCAGTAAGACTAGAAAAAAACACCATATGAAGCTTTGAAAATGGGACTCTAGTATAGAAGATACAGTATTTTTAGCCATTTTGATCCAGAATCCTTGTCTTTGAACCTGATCCGACTGCAATGGTTTATATGAAACTGAGAAAGGATGTAGAGCCATTGTAAAGTAATCCAGGTGTTTGGGAAAAATGCCTCCTGTTATGCAATCTTGATTCTGTTGGCTGATTAGTTTTGGGTGCAGCTGCTTGGATTTCAATACAATAATTAATTTTCTTTTATGTGAAAATAGATTAAATTTGTCGTCTCTAATGTTTTTGAAATATAGCCCACACTTTATGGTTAAAACATAACAACATGCATTAAAAGTTACAAACATTTAGACATTTTTTTACCTTATCCCTGATGCCCTGTCGGAGATTTTCTCTTTCTGCCTCCATCTTTGCATATTTGGCCTTCCTCTCCTCTTCTTGTTGCCTCAGTGCTTCTTGCCTCTCCTCTTCTTTTTTCTGAGCATCAGGATCCTTCTCCTCCTCTCCACCAAGCATCTTGCCCATGTCTTTGGTGGCCCCTGTTGATTGTGGTAACACAGAGAAAGAGATGAATATTGTGTTTAATGGAAAAGAAATAATAAAAGTCAAATCCTTGAACGCATGATACTGGCAATTCACACATAATTGCTCAAAATGGTCCTCAGTTCTGGCTGTTGCTCGGCATTGGCACATCTAAGATATGGATTATTCAATAGCTGTTGCTTTGTATTTTAATCCTGCTTCAGGCCAGTGAAAGAGCAGTACAATCTGCCGTCGACTGCACCAGAGACAAAAGTGTGCGACAATAGAGGGAACAAGAGGTGAGCAGGACGAACAAGAGCCTGATATAAAAGAGACTGCAATTAATTATCAGCAATTCTCTTGATTGCCTTTGTGTTGTTCATTCTGGCCTTTGCTATCTCCAATAGGAATTTACATCCTCATGCAACGTGTCCACTTGGACCATGGGTCAAGACCTTAGAACAAAAGAGTTGGAGTGTTGTTGAAAGGACCATAATAAACCGAGACTGGAGCTCATTCTGTGACTGATCCCATCCTTTGCCTGTCCTTGTTAGATATGCTAAACAAGACATCAGAGGCATGCACTACAAATATATTCTGTGACTGTTGTGTTCCTTATCTGCTCACTTGTAATTCTTATGATCTTTTGAATCAAATAGTCCATCACCTCACCACATTTGATTAAGATCTTACATTTTAATTTCAAGCGCTTTGTTGATGATGCTCTTGTGTCATTCGCAAATCTTAGATTCTGAATTTTGGGATTGATTAAAAGAAGTCCCAAAAATATCATTTTGATGAAGTCATTACCCAATGAGGCTTGACTTATTAAAGATTTTTAACCACTGGCATCTTACTCTGTATCCTCCCCACTTCTGTGCCTGTGAAGAGCTTCTGCTGTGTGCTGCAGGCATCAGTTGCTATGCTTCGTATGTCACTACATGGCTGATGTGTTTTGTCTTATCCAAGAACTCCTGGGAGTTCCGTTCATATTGGATGACTCTGCAATTTATCCAGTTGTGTGACATTTATGAAAGGAAGCACAGAATAAGGCATAAAGACTCTTTCTTTAACCATATTGTAGCAACTATGAACAGATGTTATAGAAAGAACAAAAAAAAATAAAGGAAAATGTCCTCTTGTTTGTGAACAATTAAATCCCTATCTGAGCTGTCAAAACCCAGACAAAGCCATATGCTGTGCTTCAACATTCATTCTAAGATTTTGCCACATATGGCTTTATTCAGGAAAGCACATCAAAACAAAGATTCCCTTTATTTAAGTGTTGATGCATTTTGATAATGACGTCACATCAACAACTCAAAAGTCCACATTAAGAAGGTGAAAAGGCTGATGCTGAGGGGCAACCAACATGTTCAGCTTCTGCCCTTACATGGCTCTGCCTGTGTTGTCTCACTCCTGAGGCATTGGATCTTCTTTCCAGCTCAATGGCTGGAAACGAGCCAGTGCTTTAACAGTGGTCCGATGAATCCTGGACCCTTGACTCTATGCTCACTTCCAACTCGCAGGAAAGAAATAGATTATAATGAGAAGTGCACCTCCCAGACCACAACGGGCAAATTTGAAATACGCCTTGCTGTCTCTCTGCCCTCTGTCCAGCACATTCCCTGTCTTTATTAGGGCTTTTGTCTCCGTCTCAGCCTGTGCTCGGCTGCGGTGCTGAGCCTCAAGGGCTCTCTGGAGGGAAAACTCAAAGGCAGAACCATCTGTTTTTGCAGGGAAATTGATGAGACAGTTTTGACCTTGAGGTTTCTTGGTGTAATCTGAGCTTGCAATGTCAAACTCTGGTCCTTGGCCTGCTAATTATTTATTTATTTATTTCTAATGTTTTGTGTGTCTGGCAGACAAACATGTTGGGTTCCAGCTAGATTTTAAATGTGTTAATAATATGAGTAAGGAGGAAAGAGAAAACTGCATATTGAAGCAAAAGCGCTCCACAGGTACAGATGCTACACGCTAACAAACCTTGAGAATAAATAGGAACAAGGAAAGAGTCATACAGTTCTACAAGATGTAGGAAGAATATCTGAATGACTGTTTTATTTCCACATCGTTTTTCCATGAGTTCTGAAACATCTTCCACTTTATGTAACTGTTTCTTTTTTATTAAACTTTATTGGATAAAATAAACAATGCAATACAAGTCATAATGTAAAGTGTGGGATTACATTATGTTAACATGTGGCTGACATAAAATGCATGTGCAGTAAGAATTATCATGACCCAACATATGAGTTGTATATCAGAACAACCAGCATAAACCACCTGTCTCGATTGGAATGAAATTTTAATCCGAATGAGTGTGATCAGATAAAAATCTTCAAATTAGTATGTTTACATGAAGATGAAGCATTAATTATTCCGATAAGGCTTTTAATCAGAATGCACCTGTCCCTGTAAATATGACTACTGTAAGCATGGTGTTATCTGTCAATTAGGGGGGGGGGGGGGAACAGGCAGGAATAGAAATTTTACATTTCTCCCCCGTTTGTTTTATTGCAATCTTTAGGCATAATACAGACATAAATTGTTGTCACCAAGAATACATTCTCTGATGTCCCTAGATGTCTGTAGACACCAAGAACATGCTTATGAGCCTTATTATTTTGGAACACTTCATTCACTTTGGGTATGTCTATTTTTAGTTTTCTTTTTGGGTTTTTTCTGATAATATGGCCAGGAGTTAACAGGTTAATGTGTAAAATATCAGAAATGTTAGACAGTATGGTAATGTATTGCATCTAGATATCCTGTTCCTGGATGACTGATTGTCTTGTTTCCACACAAAACACAAAGCAGATATCTCCACATCAAATGCGTTATCATACTTTGAAATTTATGCTGATTTGTACACAGATTTTGTCTTCATCAGCATGGACACAGGTTTGCTGTGCATTGTGTACTTTTGCAACGTCTGGAACAAATCAATCGTCTGTTACTCTTCACCAACCAAAGTCTACAATATACGTATCTGCCTTATTTAAGGAACAATCAGCTGTACCTGATAATCTACAGAAAAACATTTCAATATCAACTATGTTTTGATCTTTCAGAGTAATAATGTTGATTTAGTTGAAGTTGTTGCCTCAGTTTGACCTTGTTGCTAAGTTAAAGACACAACAGTGGCCATCGAGGAATGAGTCGCTGTCTCAGTTTTTCTTCTGCTACTTTGATCTCATTATTCTCCATGCGGGCGCGGAGGAACACTGAGGTTTCATTATTAATAACATGTTTCTATGCACTCGTAGAGGCTTCATCATCTCAGCGTCTTGCTTTAATGCTCATAAGGAGTCTTAAACATTCTGCGTCTCTGTGCTTCGCCAGAGGATAAAGTAGAACTGCTGATTGGGACCATAAACTTTTCTGACTTTGTTTCTGGCTGCTTGAGGAGATTTCCCGAAGCTTGTGTGAATGTTGCAATCTTCACGGTGGAGAAGACTCTGAGGGAGAATATTCTTCATCACCTCAGGGATAATATTTTCTTTTTTGGTATGGCAGAACAGAGAAACTTTTGAAATTAAAACTCGTCTAGCCTGAACCGACAGATTAAACTATAGCACGACACACATCGTTCCCTTGTTAGAGCTGATACGTTCACACTTATTCTCCTACATTCCTATCATCATGAGCTATTTTCAGCTTCTCATTCCTGTAGCAAAAGATACTGAATTATTAATAAATGCTGTCTATAAAATGTAATTGTACTGTGGTATTATAAAATATCTTTACTTTTTAATATAGTCATGAGGGAAGAATGTTGTATTGAATTGCTTGATTTTGCATAGATTTGATTACACTCTGAACACCAGTCTGCTTTTATCAAAAATGTTTTCACTATAATATATTTAGTTTTCTTCAATTTAATGTTGAAACACAGTCCAGTGTTAATTTCCCCTTTACATGCTCCCCCTTCGTTCTATCCTCAGGAAATATGGTATCTTAATCCATAGTTATGTTGATGACACTTAGATCTCCCTGCCTCTACAACATGACAGGTCTGTTTCATCAAAACCACTGTTAAAGTGTCTCTCGCAGATAAAAACTTGGATGACCCTGAATTTTTTGGAAAGATAAAATGAGGATGAAGCTTTAGTAATTATATTTGGACCTAGTGGTGCTTGTGATGTTTTATATTTGGATCTGTGTGGCACCTGAGTGTGGTATTTGCTGCTGATTTCATTGATTTATAAGGCACTTAATGGGCTAGCCCCTTTGCATGTTCTTTGGACCTTATGACAAGGCAAGGTAGAGTCATTTATATAGCACATATACCTAGGGCAACCCAATGAGCTGTACATAAAAGAAACAGTCAGGAGAATACATACAGTGAGTTTAATTTTCAACAGATTCAAAAAGAAAAACTTAGAGAAATTTAAAGGGTGGCAAATAAAAAGTTTGATGATATGATTTAAAAGAACAAAAGCTTTGAGCAGACTGTGGGTTTTCTGATCGCTTATTTCAAATTTTAGGAGTATAAACACTAAATGCCAATTCTCCTTGTTTAGTTATTTATTTATATATATATATTTATTCATGTATTTTGGGGTGTGTGTAATAGATGTAAGGAGTGTGTGCAATGGGTCTAGGGGTGTGTTCAAGGTATAGGGGCCGGGACTATGTGTGTAAAATGTGTATAGATTAAGCGCTCTACATTTCAAGTGAACTATTTCTTGTTTTTATGTTGACTGAATGATACTATTTAATTGTTATGTGAAGGCACAAATTTCCCAACAAAGACAAAGTATATCGTATCATGTGGTTATAGCTCTTGAAGGGGAAAGCAAACTTGACTCAGATGATCTTAGAAGTCTCTTAGAAGTCTCTATGGTGCATATGACATCAGCAGATCAGATATGTAATTTTGGCCCAGAGCCATTCTGTGCCTTGAACGCCAACATCAAAATATTAATATCCACCCTTTGGTGCACAGGAAGCCTGTGAGAAGATCTGAGATATGGAATAATACGAGTGATACGTTTCCTTTTTTGGGGTCTTTGTACTGACATAAGAAACTGCTTTCTAGATAGTTGCAGTTGTTGTAAACATTGCTGATTGAAGGTGGCCGCTAATTGTTACACTCATCTTTTGTTACAAAGACAATTTCAGATTTAATTTTATTCTAGCTGAAAACATTCTGGAACATGCGAAGGATTGATTTGACTGAGGCACACACTGAAACTTTATACAGGACCACAGTCTCTGGTGAGACACTAATATAGAGTTGAATGTCATCAGATTTATGATGAAATATTGCAAGAGTTTCCATAACCTGGGCTAAAGGGAGCATGTTGAATCTGAACGACAGGGGGCCTAAAATGGAGCCTTGGGGAAATCTGCTTCTCACCTTTGTTCCAGTAGGTCTGTAGTTACCAACTGATGCAAACTTGTCCCTTTTTTTCCAAGTATGATTTAAACTAATTCCAAACTGGACCAGAGATCCCCACCATGTTTTCTAATAAGATGTTTTGTTTAACTGTGTGAAAAGTGGCGCAAAGATCTGCCAAACCAAACCACAACACATCTGTACTATGTGTGTTTACACGGGTGTTATTCAAGATTTTGTCAGGAGAACTGTGCTGTCGTCAAAATCCTGACTAAAAGATGTCAAAGCAATTCTTAAGTGCCAAGAATTTGTAAAGCTGTTGAAAAATAACCTTTTAGTTATTTTACTTAAGAATGGGAGGTTTGAAATGAGCCTGCAGTTGTTCATTTACAACCATGTACGTTCAATTGCTCTAAATTGGTCCAAAATTGAGGTTGTTAAAGAGAGGAGACCAGGTCTTTGCTATTATAGCCCTGAAATTATGGAACCGACTGCCCCTGAATGTGTGGCAGGCCTCAGTTCCTGTTTTGAAGTCTTATCTTAAAACACACTTGTATCCTTTGACTTTTAAATCCTTATGATAGGCCATTCTTTTATTTTTAGTTCTACTTAATTAACTGATTTTATTTATCTATTTGTTTGGTTAGTGTCTTTTATGTCAACATCTATGATACCTAAATTGTTTTTAAATGTGCTTCTAAATAAACTTAATAAACTGTGTGCAAGCCATGTGCCTTTCCCAAGCAGTTTGGACATTTTGATGTGTTTTTTCAATATAAACCAAGCAAATTATACTCAGTATCAATGTTCTAGCACTGTTTTATCTTTGTGTTATTGATCCTCTCTGTCTTCGCATGATCCTTGCTGTCATTCCCATATGTTGCTGTTTATCTTTGTTTGCCTCTCCCAAACTTCCGCATGACTGATCTCCATGCTCAAGGCTAATTAGCTCGTCTGATTGTGACAAAGTTGCTGTGCAGAAGTCTGTGACAGTTGTCGTTCCCAAAAGCCTCAGTGTCATCAAAAGCTGCCTGCTGTGGAGTCTCATAGCTGTGCAACGAGAAAGCTCCAGAGGAAGAGATCAGAGTAAAGAAAGAAATAAAAAGAAGAAAATTTCATTTAAAGTACTTAATTGGAAGAAACACTGAATAATGTGTTTCTCACCAAAGTTTTAGCATTTCATATATATATATATGTATATATTGCTTGTTTTAAATGAGACAACCAGAAATATTAGTTGTAATTAATTTATGTTTATTAATCTTATATACAGCTGTAATCTGTAATGTTAGATAAAGCTCAAATAGAAATATTCCTGTATATTTAATCCCCAGTGCTAGAATCTGTATCACTAGTAATAACAAATCATTAGACTGTTATATAGCATACACTGAAAGTGAGAAACAATCAACCATAAACAATGTATACTGAAGGAGAGAACATGTGAACTTATTTTTTTCAATGAAAAAACCCAAATAAAGATTGAAGACAAAAAACAAAAACAGTCAGCTTTCAACAAAAAGCCTTTGTTTTGCCTGCAGGTCCAGAATTCTGTCTTTTTAAAATTTCATTTTTGTTCTTTCCCCAAAAACAAGTGTACCATAAAATCGTATATTCTGCCTAATTAAATGTTTCATGTTTTTGACCACAGAAATAGTTGCAGTCACCCTTGCAGCAATGAAAAAAACAACAAAAGCATTGGGTAAACAGAAAATTTGACTTGATGGTGTTTTTTCACTTATGTCTAAAGTATAAAAGTGTCACAAATATATGGTAATATGGTAACAAATGGTAAATAGATAAAACAAAACGTAAAATAATTTTCCCCCACATTTTGCTAAAGGGCCAAATAAAAACTTCAGATAATAAAAAAAGGACTTTTCTCCGCATTCTCCCCAAGGAATAACAAAGTGTGCACAAAACCAAACCTGAAAAGAAAGACGTACAATACTGGGCTAAAACTGGGCTAAAGCCCTGCTCCCCTGAAAAGCATTGTTCCTTAACACTCTCATCTGAGACAATAAGTAATAAAGCCCACTTTCAGGGAATATTTCATTTTGTGTTCAATAAGGTTCCTGAAGTTTCTTACATGAAAAAAGTAGCATTCCTTTGTCAGCGTTGCATCATTATTTATTTATTACATTCAATTAAATCCATTAACGTACTCTTTGAGCAAATTTTGCATCGATGCCTTCTATGGCCATTCATGCGTGGTGAAGCTGCACACTAATTATTGTAGTTATGTAACAATCCATACAGCTCATTTGTGGTGTGCTATTGAATGGATCAGTCGCAAGTTTTCATGGAAAACTGCAATAAAAACAATTCTACAGCCATGCCACTGTGATCGCTACTAACTTAGGACTGAGGTCAGTGTATCTTTTATTTAACATTCGTTTATTTTATGATTTATGATGATGTGATTGTGTTTGTGAAGTAAGACGCAGAGGATCCATTTGGTTTCAGTGAGACTGACTCACTGGAGGAGCTGTTCTTTCAGCACCATGGACAGGAGAGTTGTTTGTTGTGTGCTGTGAGCTACCCGACTGGTGACCACTTGATTTGCTTTTTGCAGCCGTTAGAATAACTTTGTGACCCCTTTTCAGTGCTCGATGCAATCCACTGGTAAACTGAAATGTCAGGCAACTAAAGGGATAATGACATTAAACAGCAAAGCAAAAGATAAGGAAAGTGATCAATAGAGAAGTCTGCAAACCATAGAAAGCTGCTTTATTTATGTGGTTTATAAAAGTTAGTTCTTCATCTATTCTTCATATTATTCAAGTTATTTGTTTTTCTTGAAGACCTTTTTATGATAAGGCAGAAAACGTTGGCCTATGTGTATCTGCACTGTTGTGAGTTCCAATTAAATTATTGATATTTTTCCATGGTTTTTTATGTTATCATTCCTATATGAGATGTATCTGATAGTATCAGCTGCATTCAGTAGTAGCAGAATGTTTTCAATAATAACTCTGTTTTTGACTGTGCTTTTGTGCATTAATACATATGCATGTGCACATGACACATGAGGTGCATGTCCAAAAATAAGGCTGAATAGCCCTGTGTTATTTGAACCTTGAGGGAATGCATACAGTCTTCTTTATGTAGTCATTGTGCAGGTTTAAATAATAAGTTTCATTCATTTGAAATGAAGACATGTTATGATTTAAAAAAAAAAAAAAGCAGACATGGGCATGCAACATTGGAGCCCAAGTTTGAACATTTACAGTGTTTGGAGTCAATATTGTGAAACTGTCTTGCACTGTGGACCAGCCTATGGTGAGCGGCTGCATTTTCATTTTCGATAAAAGGTCAATGCATCACCAAGACTGCTCATGTTATTGCTTACTTGTGTTAAATCGCATGCTAATTTATGCATTAGAGAATATATTTCACTCAAATTTAAACCTTCTGGAAACACTGAAAGGGGATCATCCAGGGTATCCTCATCCTCACTCATATCTACAAGTTTAAAGCAGTCCATTTAATGGTTGTGAAATAATAAAGAAATAATGAATAATATTCTTAAAATAAAAAAACAAAAAACAAAAACAACAACTTTATGGCTGCGTGTTATAAAAAGTCAATGTCTTGTCACTCTGGTCAGTATTCCAGTATCAAAAACAGTTTGGTGACATGACACCACTAAAATAAATATTCAGAACCATGAATGCCAACTAAAGGGATTTTTAGGTCAGTTGAGGCCTGGAAGCTCATTTTAAAGTCTGAAAAGGCTTAGTGAGAAAAAGAGTGGAAATTGAAATAAGGATCAGGGAGAAGTTATGGAAGTTATGGATGACCGGGTCAAGAGGGGGATTTGATTGTGAGCGGTTACGTAAGGTTAAGCATTACATTTAGAGAGCGTGTGAAAACATGAGAAGAGAGCATGGAGGCATCAGTGATGCTCTGTGTGGGTGTGTGTGTGTGTATGTGTGTGTGTGTGTGCAGAATGAGAACAAAATGTACAGCTCCCAATTCCCTCTGTGTGTCTGTGCAGGTGAGACGTGCTTGAACAGATCTATCCCTGTTCCTGTGTGCAATTAAAGTTAGATCAAGTGCATGTCCTCCAGGTGCATTTGGGCTCCGAGAGCATTTTCACTGTGTGTGGGAATTATGGTTGCATGTTTCAGGCTGAAGCCACACAAGAAGACCCCCCTGTTGGGTGAGAAGGCATCTGGAGAAATACAGTGGGGGAAAAGAAAAAAGATTGCTAAATTTAAAACAGAGATAGTTAGAAGAAAAGACAGGACACCAAATGAAAGAGATAGGAGAGTCTATATGTGAGAGAAAGAAAAATCTGAGTAATAAAGTTGATTTGTGGCAACACGGATAAAATAAATTGAGGGTGGCAATTGACTGATAAACTGAGAAAACTATGCCAGGAAAAAAATAAGAGGAACATTCAGAAAGGGAAATCAAGAGATATCTTCTTGTAATATTCTTAAAAATGGAAAGGAAACTGATTCTACGGAGGGAATAGAACAAAATAAAGAGGCATAAAATGACTGTTGGAGCAAGAAAATGGGATACAGTGCAGAAAAACGAGTGATAGTGTAAAAGAGAGGAAACAGCGGGACTAGCTCGAGGACTGTGTGTTCCTGCTTCTCCATCTGTCACCAGTCCTCAACAGTCCCCCGGCTGCAGAGCGGCAGGTCCCTGCCTCAACCCCCGTGGCCCACACCAGCCGTCCAGACCATCTTCATCAACCTGCTGCCCTGAGTTGAGCAAGAAGGTGGTCCCAAAACCCAGTGGAAGTAAAACCAAGGGGGACCTTATGAGAGGCATTGCTCAGTCTTGAGACATTGGCGGTGTTCTCTCTTCAAGTTCCTTCCACAACTTGACAGTCACATCTTGTTAGTGGTACGGCTGGTGCAGATGAATCACAAGAATATGCTCAGAAAATAAAGAAATATGGTGATACAAAGTTAGGCTGCAATGTCCCTAAAGGTGACAGTGGTGTCCTACAAAAAAGTCCCGACCTTGATTGTTTCCCAAATAACTTAGATTTTTAACCCCAGATCAATTAATAGACTACGGTCGTATAATGAAAAGGAATAAGAAAAGAGCCTATCATCTTCTCCGAAGCTCTTTTCCTTGATCTCTTTGGAAAATATTGGGGAACTGAGGAAAAGATGACTGAACTGCAGTAAGAGTCCAACCACACTTACATTAAGCCATGCAGCACTGAAACTACAATGTTTGATAAATATTCTCAAGAAAGGGCTTGGGATGGTTTGTTTAATAGAATACAGTCATGTTATTACATGGAGGCTATATCATTTACATTTCGTAGTCACATAAATTATAACAGAAGGTCATCTCGTTATGAAAGTTGGTAATTAAAGATAAGAAACAGAAAGGCACAAAAGGGAAATATTTTGCCACCATAGGCTGCTCAGACTCACTCTCCTGTTGTCGTATTTATCCAGACAATTCCCAGTTGGTACGAATACGCAAATATAATTGTGTTGGTTTAAAAATTGCAGCTGGCAGGAATTGTGAGATGGAATTATCTCCTTATTTTGTTGAAGGATGGTACGGTGTTTCATATGTTAAAAGAGATAATAGAGAAAACTTTGGAGCAGCATTTGTTCGTATTTTCGATGAGTCAAACAGATCTTTATCATGGCCGCAACTCTGATACTCCTGGGTCATTTCTCTCTATTAGGAACTTTGGAGAAAAATAAGCCCACTTGAGTATCCCACAGTATCTGTCCGATCTGCTTCAGCCTTACACCCCCCTCTCGTTCTCTTTCCCGTTTAGTTTAGTTTTTAATGTGCTTTACAAATAATATTAGATTTGAATAGATCCATGTTGTTGATTAAACCTAATTAGGAAGTCAAAAAATAGCCCGAAGTTGTAAAAACAAAACAAAAAAGAATGGAAAAAAGACAAACTTCTGTCCCACGTTTTAAACCTCTGTATTACCATGATACTTGAGAATAATGTTCCTGCAGATCCTAAAATCTTTTTTCCCTCCTGCTGCCTGTTGATTCGATAGTTTAGAAGATTCGCCAGTGAATCATATTAAAGTTTAAGACAACATAGTTGATTGGATTTATTGTTGTATTTTCACTAATGTATCCACATAATCTGTGAATGTGTCATCTTTGACATTGAAATGGTAAGAAAATCACAATATTAGTCACACTAGCTTTTGAATTGATTAAAAACAGCAATGTTCAGGTAAAGGAACCACAATAACCTCTGTGAAATGTAGCAAAGCTAAAATAATCTTTCCAACTTCTTAAAGTTCATGTAGAAGTCATGGATGCATCGTGATGTTTTCATAGATTTGTGGTTGTTTTTATCTCCCACGCAAGGTTTTTACCGATGTCACAAGTTAAACAAATCTTTTATTAAAGCAGCACTGAGTCTCTTTTCACACTGAGCTGTCCGTGTTCGTCCTCGCCATTTACTGGTCTGGCTCTTTGGAACACAGCTGTCCTTGGAGAGCTCAAGCAACACGTTGGGTGGGTGAGAAAAATTTCCATGTTTTGCACTGAATATTGCCTTCCTACTGCTGAGCTACATGCTGACTGGGGAAAGAATATTTCATAGTTGAATGGTGCCAAAATAGATCTCCTGGGTTTCCTTGAGCCTCTTCCTTTTTATCCCTCATGGGCACGAATGCCATTCAAGTAAAGCCTTGCAATATATTTTTTTATTCCATAAGTCACTTCTCTTCAACATATAAGAACTAAAATGAGTGAAAATCTTGTGGGAGTGAGAAAAAAACTCATCAAAAGATGCAGTTTGATGTTTAAGAGCAAAGGCTGAGTGTGTTGCAGGAGGACAATCCTTGTCTTTTAAAGGCCAAAAACTTAACTTATTAGTCCTTTATAATCTGTATATTATTTCACCATAACCATAAATAAACATTTAACTGAAATAAAACAGGGATTGTATAACACGTTTAGAATAAATGAATGCAAGTGGTGTTAGAAAATTATTCATTTAGCTCAAAACAGCTCTAGTGATGGATCTTACACAGTCTGTCCAGGTAGATAAGAAAGTATGTTAAAGATCTGCTTAAAATGCAGATCTTAAAGTGCATATCTGCCATAGTTAAAAGGACAGAAAATAACAGATTGTGAAAAGCCTATTTTTCTTACATGTTTTTGGCTACAAGCTGTAATGTCATTTTCAAATTATTTAACATGATTGACCCACACAAAATACTAAAAATGGATTAAATATGAAAAAAATGGATATTGGCCCTACATAAGATCTAGTACTACTAATTACCTTCAGAAATATAGAAGAAGTAGCCATGATAAGAGCTGTTTAATTTTTCCAAACTAGGAAAACAAGAGCTTCAATGCCTCCTTTGAGATCTCCTTTATCAAAGGAAATAGTGGAGTATTGCTCAAGAAACAGCGAGATGATTTCCTCTCACAATATGTTGCAGCTGCAGCTTTCAAAGCAATGCTGGATGACGTTTATCTACTTCCATTAAATGTAATTTGTGTGTATACATATGAGGACAGGACAGAACATAGAAAAATGTAAAGCACAACCATGAAGATGTCCATTGGTTATCACCATGAAATACAGGATGTTTTGTTTTGTATTAGGTATGAATCATTTTAAAGTTCATTTAACTTTTCTGAAAGTGATCCCAACAACATCATTTGCCATAATTGTTATTGTTATGTGGACTTTTGCAATGAGAATTGGAACAATCTTTTTATAGTTTGTGTTATATATTTTGCTCTTTTTCTGAATGATCTTTTACTCCGTTGACTATAAGATTAGATTCAGATTTTATCATCATTCTAGCAGATATTGTTTGTGTGCAGCAATTTTGCAAAAATATCTAATTCTTTCTGAAAATCAATTATAATTCATTTGAAGAACAAAGTTGACTAAAAGTGAATAAAATGTAGTGCGATAAAGACACAAACAGTCCTCTGTGAATATTCATGTACATCAGTTAAAATGAACCTTGGCAGCAGAGGCAGTGAGGGTAAATGACCGTGTCAGTGGTTGAAAGATTCAGAAAACCAGGCAGAAACATAGAATTATTTTTCATACCTTCGAGGCAAAATGAAAAGGACACACTTATAAGATGTGAGGTTTACAGTATCTCTCCCCCCACCTAGAAAATATCTCTGTAAATCGCTGGGACACATGAGGAAAGGTGGCTCGGGGTGCATCGTTCGTGTGCTTTATCACGCGTTCACAACCATTATCAATGGAAGACAGCCTCACCGGGTCTGCACCCGGTGATGAGCGAGCAGGGGTAGACCGCATTTATCACCTCTGATGTCAGCACCAAGGACAAGGCAAAACCATTCATCTACCACACACACAAACACATATGACATGCAGGCTCTTCAAATAACATAGATGCAGTTGGGTAAGCGGGGTATATCGAAAGTTTAT
>JBBBVU010000007.1:7776233-7787224 GCA_037177055.1 Atherinosoma microstoma | reverse complement strand
AACCAACCCACAAACCTTCAAACACAAGTATGTTATGAAGAAAATCAAGTTTGAAAGGCACCCTACTGAGCTGATGAGGATACGCTCATAGTCAGCGATACAGTGCAGATTACAGGAAAAGCTGTCAAACTACTTTTTCACTGTTGATTAAGAGATAAGTGAATATACTCCCATCATAAACTCAGGTTTATAATCAACGTTTTTGCCACTTACCATTTGCCTTTATCGCTGACCACTTTCAAGTTACAGGCTTTTGAACTCTTGATATCACAATGTAACATTTTCTTTAAAAAACTCTCTGGCACCTAAAGGGTTAAGTCATGCATCTGATATTTGTTTTGCTTCCTTACAGCAACTTTCCTGGACTCCAACATAAAAAGACCTCTGATCAACAGTTCAAAATATCGGACCCGTTATGTTGAGATAACGTAAACTAATCTGTTAGGTCGAGAAAACGAGGATTGGTTTCTGGAGATGATGAGATAATTATTTGGAATGTAATCTGTACTATGTCCCACTCATGCTTATGGCAGCCCAGAGCGGCCATGGCTGCAATAATTAATTCAAGATTATAAGTTAATTATTTAATTTATGTTGAGATCGTGAGGCTTATTTTTTTACTTGATTAATAGATTTTTGTCATTATCTCTAGAAAGGGGATTTTTCTGGAGATAACACTGCTGCTTATCACAAATTAACAAGCTTTGTTGTCTTGAAATCATGAGGTGATTAAAGCGAGTTAGAAAATGAAGGCACCTCTTTTAATTCATAATTGTTGCAATCGATCAAAATCTATATTCATAGTTTTTAGAAATGATTAAAAGTTTGTCTGAAAAATGAGAAAACATAGCCGCTCTCAGCTTCCATACATGCTGACTGGATTTAATGGGGCTGAGGAAAATCATTAATTCCTTACACACTGTTACCAAATGTAGGTCACCTCAATGATAATTTACTTTATAATTTCTTTGTTTAAAATCTGCACAAAAACTATCAAACATTTTGTAAAAACAAAACTAAAATAAACAAGTATGGAAATAAAGTCAACGTTCCACAGAAAGCTTATTAAGATTTAATTGATATGAACAAATTTTCAGTAAGCTTTGAAGAAACATCTTAAATGATCAAATGACAAAAAAAAAAGACAAATGTACCTAAAATGTATTATGATGTACTGCTTTTGAATAATATTTCAACCGTATCTCATTTCTCCTGGATGTTCAGGGTTTTATATGTGTCTGGATTTGTGTGGAATGTGGGTCTGATAACTTCATCTGCCTCTTCAAATAATCACCACCCATAACGGCATGTGTTCAAACATCCCCCGAAGGCTTGGGGTGGCCTGTTCTCTCATGTGCCAGAGAGCAATCACAGATCAGTATTTGCAATTAATCTAAAATCACTGCAGTAAGGAGTCATGGAGGTGACATCGAGACAAGCTAACATTCCACCAACGGCATCAAAGACCTCCACAGAGTCCAGAGAAGCATTACACGTTGGACAAAGTGATGGTTTTTTGGTTGCTGTTTTTAATAAGAATATAATAAATGACTCATTTTATGTGTTCTGGCTTGTGTGACTGTAACAAAAAAGAATTTCCCCAAGGGGATTAATAAAGGAATTATGATTATGATTGTCTTTATTACCAATCTTCATATAAACTCTCCTTATAAACTGAAGCTTTACTTACATCAGTGTAATGTAGAAATATTTTATGTTAAATCAGAATTTGAACATCAAATGACTGGCAATGAATTAGGCATTTAATTGAGAAACTGAAAACAGTGATTTTGCCTGGATATGTGATTTTCTTATATGTATCAATGATTAGAAATAATGAAATACACAAATGTAGTAAGATAATCAAATTTAACTTCAACTGCCTTGCTTTTTAAAAGACTGGTGGTGGTAGATTGTTCTTTATGTGAATATAAATAAATGATCAGAAATATTTTGAAATATTTTATTCTTTTTATTTTTATGACTTTATAGCTGCTGTATGTCTGGTTGGATCACAAGATCCTTGATGGCTCATTAAATGGATCTGTTAGAGACTTGGGCATCAATGCATGCTTCCTCAAGATATGAACCACTTCTGCAAAGTCTTTGAAAGCAAATGTAAGGTGAAACCCAAGTAATTACATAAGTGACAAAATAACAACTTATGTAAGTACAAATTCTAAATATTACATTGGAATCAAATGTGCACAAGTTTTGGGTACACTGTAGAAATAGTCTTCTGGTCATAATTCAAATCTTTTGTTTTTGTGAATACATAGAAAAAAACAATTTTCCAAAGTGGTGACCTGCCATTTGAGAGTTTAAACCATGTTTGTCTGGAAAGTTCAATTGAATGCGTCAAGCTAGCGGATACCTAAAGGTGAATAACCTCAGTTAGATGTATCAGTCTAATGGAACAACATAACAATATTCCTCCATCCGGTTATATATTCTAATCTTGGCCCCTTTCAATCAGATCAGTTCAAGTTTAATCAGTTTCTCTCTTATGTTTCATCACCTTCACATTTTTTTGTGTCATCATTTGCATCTTATTAGTTTTTAACTTAAGGTTACACCCTGATGCTCTTTCAAGACTTTGATCAGTCAGTCATTAACTGGTTGTGAGGTGTTCCCAAAAATAGCTCCAGCTTCATCTTCTCCACAAGCAACACAAACAGCAGCTGCTGGCAGTCACGGTCGAGCAACACCTGGATTACCATGTACATCAATCTTCAGGCCTCTCAGCTAAATCCTGTTTGCAGAATAATGGGATTTATTCAGCCATTATTTATGTGTTTGATACTCTATAGCTGTTAAAAATGTCCCAACTTAGCTTTCTATCTTACTTCACGCACTCATGCTAACCAGGATAATATTTTGTAGAATCATTATATGACAAGATAAAAATAAGCAGGTATTTAGCTCCAAAGAGAACCAGAACAGCTACTGCTGCATGTTTGATTGAAGCAGTCACCATTTTACAACACAACACTAGCATCTAAGAAAACAGTCCTCATTTTGGAGAGAAATTTTAGGTTTATTCCTTTTAAGCTTTGTTTCGAGATTGCCTGTCAGTCAGTTTAATCAGCAAGGTCATGGTGGTTCATTCTCTCACTAATTAGGCCCATTCAACACCTAATTATACCTGGTTTGTTGTGCACTGCTGCTATTTGCTTTGTTCTGTCAGGTAGGAGTCTTGAAAGCAATTATGTTTCTGTCAGATGTGATGAAAAATAATTTAACTCTTTATGGAGCTGATTACCTGCTTCTGATAATGAGGATCAAAGACTAATTTAGACAAAAGCATAATTAGATATTGATTGTTTATTCAAATATTTAAATAGTGCCAAAGAAGTCCAGAAGCTGAAATGACTTTTTAGAGCAACACTATTAAAAAAAAAAGATTACAATTTTGTTTTGTTCATTTAATCTCTTTGTCACAGTTTCCTGAACATGTTCACTTTGTTTTCACGTGCTATTTATAGTTTTAACATCCTTTAGATGCGACTTCTAACACATCTGCGTGTATACCAGAGCCAATTAACAGGTTAACTGATTAACAGATACCATCACCTGCCTGTTTGCATGCAGATGAGCTCAAAGCTGAATGCATATTCCTGAACTTCTTGTTTTTGAATTACAGTCTATTTTCTCTCTATTTTCTGTAGCATATGTGCACACTGTACACTCTGTCGTGCAATCACTCCAAATTAACTTTAATTTTATATTTCTTATTCTACATAAAATGGGGGGAAAAAAACAACAGAAAAAAAAATGTTTTTAATCTTCCAGCCAGGAGCAATGTTTAAGAGAATTCATCAATCTGACATTTGCATTTTCCATGTGAGTATTCCCACATATTTAAGGATGCTAATGCAGCTCCCTCCTCTGCTATGCAACAAAATTCCCCACCAGCAATTCACCAGACGGGCTCTTTGATGTTATATGCAACAACATGTTCTCACATGGCTTTTATTTCATGCTATTTTCAGTTGTATCATCTGTAAAGCAACAGTCTGATCACAGCCATGATGGCATCACTCTCTGCTTAAAGAAGGGCTGTACTTTAAGGTTTAAAATCGAATGTATAAGATGTCACGAATATTTAAAATACATGCAAATCAAACACAGGAAGCCAACAACCGAGTAAGGAAAAGAAGAATAAGAAAAGAAAAGAAGTTTAGTCAGTTGACAGTTGACAGTAGGTCAGCAGCTTTTTTTTATTAAAAAAAAATTGTTTACTATTTTGGCTAAGAACTGGGATACCACAAAAAGCCAATCTTCTGTTTGAAGGATTTCTATAAACAGGCGACTAGATGGAGGATATAAAATTCAATCTAAACTCATATGCCAATGCAAACAGTTTAAATTGAATCCCAAATTGTGGCATGACCTTCAAGAAAAGTCATCTTTTCAAAGCCTTGAACTCCTCAGAGATCGCCTTCTGTCACCTCCTGAAATAGGCATTTCCATGAAAACCGTATGAAACTAAGTTTGCTGAGATTCTCCTTGGGTATGCACAGGCAGCATTATGCACACACATTGATCCCCGAGACCCAAGGCTCTGCTTCCCTCTCACCCCACAGTTATGCTTTTAGCTCCAATTTCACATCCTGCTTCGATGCTAATATCAGGAACTATGATTCAATCCTCTTTGCCTCCTGATGGCTTTGGAGAGCCTCAGCGTGCAAATTAGCTTGACGCATTCATGGCTTCCCGCAACGCATAATCACTCTCGTCTCATCCTGCCACTCTCTGAGTCAACTCATCGATCACATGAGGGAAAATTTGATATCAATGATAACTAACACCATCACTCAAACATGAGATCAGGCCGACCGCTATGCCGTCCCCCGTGGCTTGGATTTGTGAAGCTTTGGAGGGTTTTTTTGAGCGTGTTAAATATGAAAATGCAATTCATACAAATCCTTGTCAGGCATGAGTGGTCATGCGGGAGCAAAGTCAAGCGCGTACATGCAAAGTAATGTAGACTTTTCTGATGACACTGCAGTTTCTTATTGCATATAAAAGGTGAAAATGCAGATAAAACCAATATAAACTGTAATTATGTTTTAGTGAAAATCAGAAGTGGTGAAGGGAAGGCATGGTGTGTTGTAACAACGGTGATCTTTGCAAAACTGTAGAGGAAACAATTTGCCAAAAACCTCAATTCTTGTAATATATGATTTAACTATTGTCACAGAGCAGACTGTAAACTTTCATGAGACTTTCCACTTGACTTATTTGCCTTCATCCCATCTGGAAGTTAAATGACAGTTGGTAATAAAATACAGCTGAACTGATTCACACTGAATCACATCCTCTGAATAATAATCTCTCTCTCTCAGTTTTTTCAGCTCTATAAAACATTAAAATGATCTGATACCCTGCAATAAAGGGAAAGAAATCTGTTCTTTCATAAAGAGAAGGTATTTATTCTCAGTCATAAATCTGCAGAATGTTTTTAGCAATACGGTACTTTTGTTGCTATTTTGCTTTTAAACTTTGAATCATGAATATCTGCTTTGTCAGTTTCAGCTCTGATTGTGCTGAAGAAGCTCTTTGCGTTCAGACCCATTTAGAGTTTTGCTTTTTCTATCTCAGCGATGAAGGAGTGGACAAACATTGTTTTGAGCAGTGTTCTTACATGAAGACCCATCATAAATTTATTCAAGATGAGATATTTATTTTAACCCAGTTTCTTATTCATATAGATCCAATTAAATGGAGGTTGTGTCTTTAACAAAAACAATTCTCACTGTGCACATCAAACAGGTATTCAAATCAAAACGCTTTTAAAAAGACAATGTAATGGTAAGAATATTCTCAAATAAACAGCACATTATGTTAGTAGGTTATCTGATGAGGAGAAAACAATAACTATGGTATCACTGTGAAAATATTTGAACTTCAAATGGCGAACAGGGGAAAGTTTAATAAGGTCGATTTACTCAGTCTGTTTTAGCTTTATGTAATGCCATATACTTCACCAGTTTATTAATCTCTTATTAACCAATCTCTGTCTCTAAAAACTCAATCATTTGAAAATTTTGCATGCAAAAATATTTTAATAAATTTAATTAATTCAATACCCAGGGATTTCTGAATATGCTAATCTAACCATGCTCTCATCTTCTTCCACCACCATCTGACTGTGACTCCCCTACAACAGCTAGCTCTGAAACGGATAATTCAAGAAGAGAAAAATAAAATATACAAGATCACATGCTGGTTTGGTTTTATTTGGTTTTATCATTAGTTTTATTTACAAGGCATGCATATTAGCTGTAAAGCCCCATTAGTAGGCAGACCTCGGCATTTTGATACTGTAAGTCAGGGATCCTCAGTCCTGGTCCTCGAGGATAGGTGTCCTGCAGGTTTTAGAAGTTTCCCTGCTGCAACACTCCTGACCCAGGCTTGATGTCAAGCTCTGTACAAGTCTGCCAATTGCCCATTGATTTGAGTCAAGACATCGACCAGGATTGAGGATCCCTGCTGTAAGTGGTGCTGGGCAGATTCAAAACAGAAATCCCCTGCTTGTTCATAATGTCTTATAAACACACATAAAACACAAAGTAACATGGACGAGTTAAAAAGGTTAAAAATGTTATGTTAGTGAAAGGAGACTCAATAACTCCCTTCTATTGCCCTTTGGTTATTTCAAGGCTCTCCCCACATAAAAAAGAGTCACTGACATCCTGAGACGATAGTCTCCTCCAACTGGAACGTTTTTAAAACCAAACCAGATGACCTCAATCTTCTCAACTTCATCTTCATTAAAGAAACCTTTTAGTAATCACTAAATTCACATTGATGTGGTGTAGTCCTTGATCGTAAATCATTATTTTTCTTTTTCTATTTCATAAGTAAATAGTGGTAATGAATTTGAAATTATACAATAAAATGTTTGTGAATTGCATCAGCTTTTATTCCGACCAAATCAACCTTTTGACTCCTTCACCTTCCTCCTTAAACTCATACTTGTCAACCATGTCATTGATCAGCAGTAGTAGTTAAGAGGAACTTAACCAAAAAGAAGCAGAGCCACAAACTTCCCACACCACAAGGTTTGTGATTTCAACTTTTAAGACCACACTGCACAATTCATCCTATGAAACACTTAAACCTGAAAATATCTGAAATTCTGAAATTGAAGGTCTACCAGTGTCTTAGAGGTTTATCATGAAAATGACCTTGTTTTTCCTCTTAAGGCTTTTTGACCTCCAGCTTCACAAGTCTTGCTGTGTTGCATCTCATGTGTGAAAAAGTGGGACTGAGTGCAGAGGAAAAATCCCATCGTGCCTTTCCCTTTACTGATTTTCAGTCATGCCACATGCTCTGGCACACTTCCAGGCTGGGTTGAGTATTCCAGCGTGTCCTGTGATGTTCTGCAGGCGACCAGTCCCCTGACTTTCCCGCAGCTTTTTGAAGTTCTTCTTGTGCAAAAAGGGCAGAAGAAAGTGGAAGAAGCAAGCTGGGAATCGAGGTCAGTGTTAGATTCTTAGCAAGTTTTCAGTGGCACTGAGGCCAGCAGATCTGCAGTTCCTTTCTAAAATTCAAGAATTTTAACATACAACTGAGAAGAAAGAGAGTGAAACACAGAAGTTAAAGTCAGAGAGGGAGAAACTCAAAGACAGTAATTGTAGCAAAGAGAGTGAAAGAAGAAGGAAGAAAAAAAAGGAAAAGGCTGGGAAAATAAAGAAGCTCAAAGCTGAGAGCTGTCGAAGAAGAAAAACAAGTAGAGTGGGACGGTGAGCTTTGTGATGCTGACTCATCCGTGTCACTGACCTTGACTGGCAGAGGAAGGAGAATAAGTAAAGAATATCAATGTGGGGAGAGCTGGGCCACACTTGACTTCTCTTTAACAATGATTGACAAATCTGGCTGCGGCTCAGAGGCCCTTTCATTACTAAATATAACAGTAAAAGGTGGTATTTAAGAAGTCAGCTTCTGGCCCCAGTGCAAAATGGTCAAAATAAAAATGAACAGCTAATGTGGTCAGCTACAAATGACAGAAAAGTCATTGACCAATTATCTGTCTGGTGTAGTCTGAAGTTGTGGAAGAATCAAAGATTATGAACGCCAGCTAAAACCTTACTGAGACTCTTAAAATTGATTTTCTGTTGGGCAGTGAGAAATAGGCTAAGTCATTTAAAAAATGTCAATTAATTTCACTAAGTACTCCGTGATTGGTCAAATCACTTGTCTGTACACAAAAGTGATCCATTAATGTTGAACTTTTTCAACTTGTAGTGGTTGTCTACTTTTATAAATTTAAATAGAACATTCAAATTAAACAAATTAATTATAAAAAATAGCAGATTTTCTTACCCCTTAAATAATGTGCCAGAGCAATGTTAAAACTAAGTAAAACTTAGGTTATATTTACTTTAATCCACAATACATTCATTCAACATGAAAATGAATGACAGAAGGTTAGATGCTAAACAGTGCACCACGGATGAACTATGTGCATGTGCACTGCTTGCACCTTTTACAACAAATATAATTGCTACCCTTCTAAAAACATAGATTCTATTACTTCCCAAATTAATAGATTAAATGATTGGCCCTGCAATAGACTGGTGACCTGTCCAGGGTGTATCCTGCCTCTCGGCTGCTAGCAAGGATAGGCTCCAGCTTCCCCACAACAATGAATTGGACTGATTGGTGTAGAAAATGGATTGGGTGGATAGATTAAATAGTGATTGTGGACTTTTGTTTCCTTTAACCTAGTAGGCCTACTTCACAGCTCAGTAGAAGGGACAAAATTACATCACTGATCAATCACTGACAAAAGTTCAGCTGGTTATTAGCATGTTACTGCTGCTAACTAGCTGCTAACTAGCATGCTAATGCTAGGACTGAACCAGACAAAACTGCATGAAGTTGGCTTCTGTTTTATATTTCCCAAGATAGTCTATTTCCAATAGACAGATATCTACTCAGATGGAAAAACTGGATTAAAGCTTAGACTTCTTTTTGAAAAATAATACATATAGAATACATATCAGGCAGTTATGGGTTTTTTTTTTAATAAAATGATAGCCTATTCATGTTTTGTTCATGTGATGTAGCTTGACAGAACAAATTTGGGATTGGGTTTAACATAAATTCTGCTGGAGTCCATTAGATGATAAGACACCTCCCAGTAATTTATCTCATCATAAACATTTTTTCTATTGCTGATGGATGTATGGAGAATGTGAAAGTGCATGCCTCCATGCTGCAAAATATTTCTTCAAACTTTAAATGGGCTAGAATCAGCCAGTACAGGAAAATCAAAGCTATGTCCTCGTTAAAAGTGTCAAGCCAATAACCAAAAAGCATTATATATTTTGAGCATAGCCTTGAAACAGGTTTATAAACACAATGGCCTGTTCACTGCTTTTTTCAAAGGCTGAGCGTCTCTAATGTGGTTTCTGTTCAAGGAAATTCATTACATAAAATGGCATACAGTGTTAATTCTCATTTCTTCTAGCCATGGGTATTGTGGTAAAAGTATTTGATTCAGTTGTTTAAGTAATGAGTGCTGCTTTAAAAATATGACAATTTAGGTATGTTTTTCAGATGTCTGGTTTTTTAAAAGAGGAAGAAAAAACAAAAAAATAAAGCTGTATAAAAACATATTCCACAGTTCCTTGAGTTGAAAAGGACGGCTGATTTATCATGGGAGGCTGACAAGGTAAGGTCAGTGAGGATGCTGAGGGGAATTATTAGACTCAGAGCGAAGATGGATGTTCTATGCTGGAGCTCAAATCCTCTAAGGGACAATCATTAGCCCTGATTTAAATGTCTTCATGAACCTTGATGAAACTATGATGTAAAGTGTAAAATTTCCTACATGAAGTGGTGATTATTTCACTGTATTAAGCAAATCTGCATAATCCCAGAGGGAGAGTATGGAGGGCAAGCAGATCATTTTCTTTGCAGACCCAGAAATATATTGTCCCACAATTAAATTGCATTAAAGTTGCCCCTTGTTCTCAAGCAGTATCACAAGAAATAACATGAAAAAACACATTGTATCAAATGTAAGAGCTATACTGTAATATATTGTATAGAATCAGACAAAGCCTGGTGTCAAAAGCTGTACAAGTCAACGTCCAACTCCCAAGAGGAAGTTTTATTACTAGTGAGGGACCCAATTTCAACTAGTTTGGTTCAGAGCATTGAATGTCTGTTTCATTTCTCTTTTTAAACATGCAAAATAAGACAGGCCAAATTAAAGTGCCACAAGTTTTTATGTTCAGATACAAAATTTGTCAGAAACACGCAGATTTACCATCGTTACCATCAGTTGTCCCTGATTCACACTGATGGTACTCTCATTCAGTAATTGCTCCAGTCCTTGCTAATCAAATGTGCTTCCTTTCCATTACACACCTATTTTTAAGCTATTTCAATGTACTTCAAATACACATAAGAACTGAAACTAAACCAAACAAATCAACACTTCCAGTCTTTTCTCATTAAAAGACATATTGTTGCAACACATGTTGTGTGTTATTATTAGAATGCATTTTTGTAGTTTTGTGTTGCATTTCAAGCTGTTTATCATGACATGATGACACACAACTCTCTTCTTTTACCCTTAACCTCTAATCCTAATATTTACAACCAAACCATGCAAATAAATTAAATGCAAAAGATCCCCCAAAAAGCATTCTATAGAGACATGATAACGATAAAACTTTAGTTTTCTTTAAAGTCGCATAACATTTTCACTATAAGAAAAGTGTGAAATATTTACATAATTAGCCGATAACTTGTTTTGTCGTGTTCAAAAAGGTGTTTTAAAGTGGGCACCGCAACATAAAATTTAATTATCCATGTGAATAGTTGTGTTTGATAGAACATATTCTATATTAATATATATTTACCAGAATGGGATGGATATAAACTTAATACCTCAAAAAATTTCATTTTGTCTTCAAACTTAAATACGATCTTTTGGTTTCTTCTATTCAGACAAATAAGTAGATATCAAA
>JBBBVU010000007.1:7730650-7769376 GCA_037177055.1 Atherinosoma microstoma | reverse complement strand
ATTATGAGAACAAATGATCTAACTTGAATCTGTGAAGGACTCTTACCACACAAAGCTGCATCAAGACAGGTGAGATAAGCTCCTTTCAACTGCAGTTTAATAGGTGTTTGCACAGATGTCCTCCATGTAATGTCATCCCAGTATTAGACAGATGTTTTAATCTGCTTGTTCAGAGGCAAAGTAAACAAACAGGTAGGATTCATGCAACGTAAGGCCAACCTGCAGCAAGGTATTTAGGAATATTTAAGATAAACCATGTGTTTTATCCCTAAACCTAACCATTTGAGACCAGCATCAAAGAATTGCTTGGACATTACTGGGTTAAATGAGGTTCAGTATGAGTTCTCTATTGTGACAGTCCGTGGTTTAACACAACTGTAAAACCATCCTAAAGCCTCCTAAGGGGTTTTGAATATGCTGAAGTTGGAGAAAGTTTCTCCAAAATGCAAAATATAGGGATTTAAAGAATGTCAAAAGAAAACATGTAGCTCATCTGATCTCATAAAGTCCAATCAAATCTATAATCCCATATATACGTATACAGTAAACCTGTCACATACTGAGACTGGATTTGAAATTGATGTTCAAATGTAATTAAAAAAAGAGTTGTTTTTTTTGTTAATTAATAACACAATGTTAAACAACACAAAAAGCAGAACTCAAAGGAGAAATGCTTTGTGATCAGACGTGGAAGAACACTGTAAAATATCTGATAGAGATATGATCAACCCTTGACTGGATTGATGCAGCTCCATGTTTTCCTCTGATGTTGTGGAAACAGAAGTTGTCCTGCATTAATGAAATAGTTTCTATCTTCGTTGTCTGTCAGAACAAATATGAGAAACAAATATGGAAGTAAAAAACAGAAATGTCAAGATTGGACTCGAAAACAAATCCCTTCTGCCCTCCAACCTCCTTTGCTGTGTTGGTACCCCAGCTGTATAAGCACTGTCACTTATGGATGCAGAGGGATAAGTGGCAAAATACAGATGCTTAAGAGCCTGCTTTGTGGTACATAGATGCTCAGTTTTGTAAAAAAAAAAAATGAAAACGTGTGATGGGTTGGGATTCAGTGTTTTGGAAATTTAGTCATTTTAAAAAAATTTCTTTTGTGTGTGACATAATTTCATCTTCCTTTGTTTAGTTTTGACACATTTCATGCTATAATCCTGAATCTTGACTGTTTGCTCTGGTTCAATTTGGTTTTTAAATGCACACCTTCTGTTTCATTCACACCTTCAGGTTTTTATCAGATGGTGTTCTGATTCCTTTAATCAGCTTTGTGGGACACGAGTTAAGTGGCCTAATTTCATACCTCTCTCCCTCATAGTGACATATTTCACCACCAAAGCAATCAAATTCAAGTCTGTGAACTAATTAGAAAGTCCATTGTGGCAGTCGGGGTCTTTTTCATGTCTATTTTGTTTAGCTGCTCTCTTTTCGGTAGCTTGGGATCTTAAAGAGGACATACTCTTTTCTGTAAACAGGCGTTCAGTGATTCACAATGCTTATTTTTTTGCCTTTCACACAGCTTGCATACCATGTTTACTGGAAAAATGCTCCAAGCATCCAGACACTTCAAACTGTGGATACATACTGTGAAGTTAGTTCTTATTCTTCCTTTGTAGGTTTCAATAGAATTGTTGAATTCTTTTCATGTTGGTTAAAATAGAACAGGAGAAAAATACCTGAAGCTCTGGTGAGAGTTATGAAGTCGGAGTCGGGGTAACTGCAATGGCCTGTGCCAGCAACAATGGCTCAACCTGGGTCTTTAGATGCCTGCTGTTGTTTAGGTTGAATGCTTCAGGAAGCTTAATAAAACTTTTTAGCAGTCGGCAGAAGTTCACACTCCCACTCACGGCAGCCTTTTCCCAACACCTACACCTTCTTGTACCTTCGCAAAAGTTCACAGTGAGCAGTCACTTCAGCTTGAAGCAGCTCAGAGACCTCCAGTTTCAATGCCCCGGTTTTCCATTCATGTTTGATAGAAGAAGAAGAAACAATCTGGTGTTTTGAAGACCTACAGAGAAAAGGCCAAACAGCTATGATCTATTACAAGGTTTCTTTTTAAATTGCTTGTTGTGCGAAAACCCTTCTGGCTGTCACACAATCACCATTCAGAGTATTGATCTGCCGCACCTCTGTGATAAATTGGAAAGCTTTCGCAACACAGTGTCAGCTCACCAAATGTTCTTGTTTGTTTCTCTTTTCTGTAGAGTTTCTTGTTATCTGCACAGTCTTTGATGAGAGATTTTTCTTTTAAGTTGAAGATTTATTTGTTAAATATTTTGAGAGTAGCAACTCAGATTTGTCTAGTTTGTGGCTTTCAGGGTTTCTTTTTCTTTTCATTTGCCGCCGTCTGGATTTGGTGAATAGCCTGCAACCCTGCTTGAACATCGCATGAGTAGTAATAAAAGCCTGCAATAACAGCTTTGATTTGAAAATTATTTTCATGCTACACATACTGGAAGCAAACATTAGGTATTTGCGAGTGGGTGGCCACATAAAAAAAACACACCCCCACCACACACTTGCACACACAGTGGAGATGTATAAAAGCCCAGACTGGAGCTTGCTGTGGACAGCACATCCAGCCTGAAAGCTTAGAATCAGCATCTGGATTGGTGAGTTGATTCCCCAGAGTCATCACCTGAGCTCAGGATTTCGCTGGGAGACACATTAATCATGCTATGACTCAGTGCTGGAGGGATCTGCTGGAAAATCTCCAGCAACAATAATCTCAAAACAAAACACACAAAAACAACACACAGTCCCAGGAGATTCCACAAACTGAAAACACTTTGGTGTGTAAAAACCAAAACTTTGGACCTCTGATGGCTTGAGCATGAAGTTGCAAAAAAAGCTAAATGATATATCAGCTGTGACTTAAATTCATGTTTTTAGCCCACTGATCCAAAGCAAATGATCTTTACCACAGAGGATTGTAATATACAGAAAAAATCTACATGTTTTTGCAACAAAAACACTGTTCTTGCCTGACTTTTGGCTGTAATTAGGTTTTTATGAGATTAGGACAAATAAAACTGAGGAATACTAACACTGCAAAGTCCATTAAACTGTTGACAAATTTCTTCTAATGGCCCAACAACCTCATCTTGTCTTGAGAAGTTGGCCTTTTCTAAAGATAATCACCTACTCTTACTGGTAATCACAACATAATGTGACTTTTTTTCTTGAGATCAAGAGACAACCAAGGAGAGCTCAAAAATGAGTGTTCAGCGCCTCATCTAAATGGAAATTGTGTTGCGATTGGTTTGAATCTATAACAGTGAGCTGGGGCAGATGTGTTATTCTGGTCACCTCCTGGCAATGGCTTTACTGAACTTTAATTTATAAAAAGACCTAATAGCTTTATCACTTTTTTTTTCTTAAATCTCAAGAAAACCGGCTATGGTCACAAACCAGCTTAAACACCACCTCCAAACCAAAAGACAAATTGATAAAACATGGACTTTCTTGTCTATGTGAACAGACTGGGAAGCAGGTAATTTCCCTAAAAAAAAACACAAAGGTGATTACAAGAGCTCTCAAAGCTAGCTACCAAGTTCAGCAACTTGGTAGCCTCATTATGCCTCCAAAGCTTTTTAAAGAAGTAGCTATAGCCTGTCTCTAAGATAAGCAGTCTAAGTAGACCACAGTTTTACACCGAGAGAGCATAAATAAAATGACTATAATGTCATTACACACTGTATAAGGCTGAAGAGGGTCCCTTTTTAACATTTCCGTGCCTCTAAAAAGTGGGATGAACACTGGTGAAGATTTACTATGGCTTCTAATTTCATGTCTATCCCTCACACTTATCCTGTGACTGCTTACCTGGTATTACTTCCACCTCCCTGTATGCATTTCAGTCAGTTTTAGATCCTGCTTCTGTTCCAGAGCAATGAAGGAGGAATTTCCCTGAGACAGATGGTAGATGACGTGTTTATGATTTTATCAGCAAAGTCAGAGTAGCGTGTTTACCATCCCCACCTCAACTATCCTATCCTCTTCCACAGGTCCCTCTCTTCCACCACAACCGGGCCAAGTAATCCACAGAACCATACAATATCGTGAGTGCATACATTTTCCGCATGGCTTGTCCCAATGGGAATGAAACCACAGAAACCTTGGCAACATTTGGAACGAAGGCTTTTTGAGGACACTCGGCATATGACAACCAGCAGGATGTAAAGCTTGTCCTGTACAGGCTGAAAAAAGGGATGCTTGTAGTGAACCATGTGGGGACACACGCTAACTGAAATAGAGGAAAAGGACTTGGAATGAGAACAAAAAGAAATAAGGCAGTGAATTAGTATATTAATTAAAGTCAAATTTTCTGTTTTTATTTGGTTTGACCTACAACTTCACAGCAATGTAAATTTCCTCACTCCTTTGGTTTCAGAGCCCTGCTGGCTTTTGTTCTTGCCAGCTAATCAGGAAATGACCTGGGAAGCTTTGTTAATGCTTTTAACACCAATTAATTAAGGTGGAAAACCATCATGAGCTTCTGTGTACAATACAAGAAGAGGAGCAAAGAGATCAAATGAGCATTAAGTTAATTGTTAATGTATTAAGTTTTTTTTTGTTTTCAGAAAAGACAAAAATAATTCTATTTTTTAAAAAGGCCTGTAAAGGTAGAGCTCAGATGAACTCAACTCTGTAATATCTCATATAGTTTATTTTCTATCCAATGAGTAAATTGTAAATTATAGCTCTCATAAAATGCCTAATTTGATGATTATGTCAGGTTTTTTTCAATGAACATATTCATGATAATACGTATTGATAAATTGAAGGATATAAAAAGAAAACTACTACAAGTTTATACAGTATTTACCCCATTCAGTGATTAATAGAGTATTTTTTCATTGCATTTCATCATCTTAACAGCCCTGTTCAAAGTCCAATTTACCAGGACAACTTACAGTACTTGCCATTAAATCAAACAATTGTTCTTTTTGCAGAATAAAAGTATGAGAGGAGAACTGATTTACTGACTAAAGCATGACCATCTCCTTTCATCCTAGTCATATTGGACTTTTGGTCACAGACCAAACCAACAGACAGTTTAGCATTAAATTGGGTGCCGTGTTGAGCTTTACAGTTTGGTATGTTAACGTGCTGTACCATGTTTTCATTTTGCCATGTTGCTTCTGTTGTTTCTGGCTTGGCCCAGTGCTTAGGTCAGTTTATGTGTGAATGAATATATACAGGCAAGTATATTTTGATGTTCAAATGCATCCTCTGTGTGTGTCAGACTTTGAACTTCTGGATTTGTTAAAGCATGTTTACCTGTGTTTCAAAAGATTGGTTTTAATCAGACAGATACAATTTTTCTTTTGTAACATGAAATAAACATGCTGATGGTTGGTATGTGTACATGCGACAGTTACTTTGATCAATCATTGGCTTGCATCGACACAACTCACCTGGAACCTTGATCGAGGTGGTAGGACAAAATGGTAGGTAGCTTTGGTTAGTGATATGACTTAACGAGGATTCAGAGTGAATGTTGGGTATCAACAATGACACCTAAAGCCCGACAGCGAAATAATCGCTATAAAAAGGAAATCACCTGAGGCTGTTGAAAAATTGTTTCTTATGAACAAAAATAAATAAATGTATTTCCCAAAGTTACAAAAACACGACATTCTCCTTATCTGACAGTTTATTATTTCCCACTTTCACTTGCAACCATTGTAATTTAAAAAGAAAATAGTTAAAAGTTCTAATCTCAGAAAAATAATCACTATATTAATATAGGTGCAAAATATATACACCAACCTTCATTGTAATTACTTGATTATTTTTGTCAAGTAAATGGCATAGTGGAGCAAATGAAGCCTCATGAAACTTTGTCCTTAAGTGAAACAATTTGATGAAAACCTTCGATGCTTCATCTCACTATTTGTTGTTTTGGTACCAAAAAAGTGCAGAAAATGAAATAATAAAGCAAATTCTTTATATTTTGTTTACACATTTAATTGAAAGTGGAGAAAACAAAATATCAAGAATAAAGATCATCTCGGGTTAGAATTGCCCATGAATGCAATACAAATAATCTAGGACTTCATAACGGGGCAGCATTACTCATTAACCATTTTCCTCTGACCACTTTTTAAACGCAACCTTAATTTTATAAAACACCTGTAAAAACTATGACTAATTTTCAGTGTTGATGCTATCACACTGATTAAATCTGCCCACATTTTCCTTTGTAGTGACATTTTTCTTTCCAATACTCAATGTCAAGGCTGGTAAAAAAATAAAAATAATAATAATTCTGTACCACAAGCTATTAATTCATTTTAATCTTTTTCAGGATTTAAAATCAACTCCTTCCTTTTTTCTTAAAAGTGAAAATCTTTCTAGTGACATATTGTGAACTCAAGGGCCATTAGCTCTCATTTTTCTTTAAAATGAGTCACAGTTTTGAATCTCCAGATACCATGGCTGCTGCTTACTGACTCTAAAATGAAGTTGTCTTTTTGCACTTGATGGTTTTCGCTTGACATTAAAAATTTGTTCCACAAGGAGAGTCGAGATAAGCAGCATCATAACAGCACTGCTTTCAAGTTTAAAAATCTGACCACAGCTTTAAGTGACAGGGAGGATAAAAGCACCAGCCTTGATGTAACCTTGACTGAAACCTCAGTGGGTGTTCTGCTGCGCGTCTTTTATCCATAGGCTTTCAGCTCAACCTTGCACTGTATATCAGACGGTCACCACTGTGAAGCTTTCAGACCCATATCAGCACTACTAAACACCCCCTGGATGAATTCCCATGTGCCGGATGAAGATACACACATCTGCAGAGACAGGTGCTGTGATTAATGATCCAACAAGACAAATGGGAGCAGTACTGCTTAATGGACCTACAGCAGCTCAGTCAGTGGAGATAAATGATACTTGTTTGCTTTTCATAGAAAGTGTGTGTTTATGTTTAGTTTATGTCTGTGCATGCCTGCGGATGGACAGCTAAAGTTGAAGGGAATCACTATTAATCTCCCATGTGTTTGTTATATGTGTTGTAGCTAAAGCCAAGGAGTGGATTGTAATCTTATGCCAACATAACATATTGAAGAGGGCGGCCATTTTGGACCTTCTTCAAGAGGGTGCGGTGAAGGTTTAGCTGTTGCTTTTGGCCATTGCCAAAGAACTACACGTTGTTTTCATTGGGCAGAGCAGCACAGCATGTTACAGCACAGAGCCAAGTGGAAAATTAGTGATTATCTAAGAGAAGACGTCACAGTGGGTATTTTAGGCAACAGTGGTTCCTTTACATAATCAGCTGCAGCATTTGCAGGAAATTGGTGTCAATAAAGATTGTTGCTGTGCAGCAGTCATCTTAATTTTCTAATATATGGTTAGGTTAATTAAAACAGTGAAAGAGGCATTTGTAATGTAAACTGTAAAGTTCAGCCATTACTGGTGAATAATACTGGTGTAGGAAATTATCATACTCTTCTGAAGTTATTTTTGTTCATGGTTTACAGGCTACACAGTTCATTTAATTAAGACATGTTTTGAATTCAGTGTGATCTCACTAGCATATTGCTATCCTCACTATAACCATATAAGGGATACACTGATATATTTGTCTTATATTTCAGCCCAAAACAAAACAATAGGTGCATCCTTGTCCAGAATCAAAACTTCTGCTTTTGATATTGCACTTATTAGTCATTTTTGTTTAGACTTTCCATCTGCAGTAGTCTGGAGCAGGAGTAGCAACAGCTGCACAAGTAAAATATCATTTTCTGTATAGATAAAGTTTGAAAACTGGGAATTGGAGCACTTTCAAGCCTTGAGTGGGCACATAACTCCCCCAGTGGAACCAAGAGTGTAAAAGACAAGTACATTAGAATTCTCTCTCTCTCTCTCTCTGTCTGTCTATGTAAAGAAAGTCCCTTAACTTTGGGTCATAATCAGTTGTTTTGGATTTATTTCCCTTTTTTTTTTGTACTTTGAGATATTTCAGTGTTAACTTATTTAGAAATCCTGCTTTGTCCTCCACCTTTTAGCTCTGGATCATGACTCCTCTCACATTTTGCCAAGTCACTGACCGATTTCAGTGTACTCGCTGTCCAAACATGTTCCTGAAAACCTTTAGAAGGATGGAGAGAGAATATTAATATTCAGCTGATGATTGTGTTGAAGCCTTTTTTTGCGGGGAAAAAACGTCAACTCGCACAGACTTAAGTCATGTTGCGTGCTTCATAACATCAAGCTGCTAGAGTACTATGATGAAATGTCAAATATAGTTTTCTACATAGCCGAAGTGCCTGTAGCCATTTGAAATACATCTTGAAATACATCAAAATCGAGTCAGTTCACAACAGCTTTCTTTCTTTTTGTGGCTCTTTGGTCTAAGAAGCTTAGCATGAACTGTGTCAATACACAATTTAAAATATTTATGTTAAAAAACTGTAACTGAAATTAAAATAATTGAATGAGTATTCAAAGCAGATAAAACAGCTTCTGGAACTTGCAGGCACACTTATATTCAGCAAACAAAGTGGTGGTAAAACAAACCACTGGTGGAAAAACATGGGAGACATTGTTCAAATATTTTCATAATTCTTATTCTTAATGCGTGGGAACAAAATACTAATGCGTGGCCACATGATAATTAACTATTTCGTGACCATGCATTAGTATCTTGTGGCCACACACTAGTATCTGGTTCCCATGCATTGATAACTCGTGGCCAAGAGTTCTTTTTTTTTTCTGTGGATATCACCAGATGGGCTCCGTAGAGTTCATGCACTAGATACCATTTTTTTTAAAAATGGATAGGTGAAGGCATAGATCATTGTTAGAAAGATTTCAGCTTTGAACTAGAGAGATACCCATCAGTTCATTTCAAATGATCTTGTGCTTCAGGCCAGTTTCTCCATGGCCAAGCGGAAGGATATAACTTTTTTTAGCTGTTTGGGTGTCTTTCATGAGAAGTCCTGCATTATTAACATCATTAACATTATTAAGTAACGTCATGGAAGTAGCATTGTTTATACCAAATTCATGTAATTATTGCTCCAAACAGCGACCACCTGTATGACTCTATCATGGCCTCCATTCTTTGTAGGAGCCTCCATGTCATCGTCATCATAAAAGATTGCTAGGGTATCCTGGTAAATGAAACAAACAATGGCTCAAGTTAAGATAAGCTCGGCTCACTAGTTGTTGCTTAGCAGCTGTAACACAGCAGAAGCTAACAGAGAAGGACCCTGACCAAGTGAAGTAAAGTGATTTACAAACCTTTAACCAAGTGATCAAAACAAACTCTTGCAAGCTTCAACTCAGCTCTGTCTGATTACATGTTGAGGTACTAGAAGCCACTTTTCTCATTGTCTTTTCAGACACTTCTTGGCTCTCTCTCATTTTTTTTGGGCTTCATGAAGAACCCTGCAAACCTCCATCAGTTTCACAAATTAAGTGACTAAAATGTCCCAAAACAACTCAAACACAAGACATTTTCCAGTGATCAAAAACTCATGATTTGGCTGACACTGACCTTGGTTGCAAACACAACTTTAGGCTCCTTTGTGTTCCCTTTATGTATGTCAAATGTCCACTAGAAAGCAGTGCAGAGTTCAATTCACCTCCAAGCTCTGAAAGCTGTTTCAGACAAAAGCCAATGTGATGGAGGAGGACATCATGATAAGGCATATTCTCAGAACTATGGCTTGTGGCTTGTTGTTGTTGTTGTTGTTCTTCTTCTTCTTGTTCTTCTTTGTTCATTTCGCTGGTTGCACCAGATCTATACAGCTCAGCACCACCCCCGTGGTTTCCGGTGGTATTGCTCCGTTTGCTATGTTGGGCAACACAACTCTGAAAATGGACTAAAATATGCATGTAAAGGATGCAGAAGATGGAAAAAAAGGCTCTGTTGCATGCTTATTTAGTGTTGAGGATTGATTGGTCTTAACAAGGTGGATGTGATATCACATGTTACCCAGCCATACACCAGCTTATCTTCTGTGGCATCTGACCCCATCCGCTGACGTTCAAGTCAATCAGTCATCTCTGATTACTAAGGAGCTCTGCCTGCAAAAAGAAGTTCATCTGACCAAACATCACTATCTGATGCTCCATTAAAAGAATCCTGCTAGGAACAGAAGCCTCTTAGTGAGTTAAGTAGCAAATATTTGTGGCTAAATTGATTTAACATTGCAGTTTAACTTTTTTAATGTTTTTATTTGGCAGTGAAGTTGGCAAAAAACAGCATCAATATTTTATCTCCTCAACTGTCCTGACCCAAACTAAACAGTGCCGTTTGATGTTAAATCGCCAATAAATGAACCGTGGAAGTCGGCACAGTGATCTTGCATAATGTAGGTGCAAACATTCAGGCCAAACAGATGACTCATTTCCTCACATTACAGTTACTGCAGAGGAGGAGAGGGAGCCCATCTGTGCTGTGCATTTGTGGGACTAATGTGCTACTGTCTGTCTCTGCACACGGCTGTGTTTTTGGACTAATGTCTGTTCATTCTTTTACATCGTTATGTTGACATTCTCAAAGGTTTTTTCTTCTTTTTCTTAAAGAATTTTATATATTTGTTCATGTTGGGCATTCTTATGTTTTGAATGTATGCGGATTTCTGCTGCCCGGTGGAACAAACGGCCTTCTTTTACATCTGCAGGAGTTGTTAAGGTAATTGAGCAACATCATTGACTTGGCTGTATGCTTGGAAAGAAAAAAAAAATCACTTCAAGACCAAACTTGTTTCAGAGAAAAGTAGCACTGTTGCTCTGCAGCTTCCAGCGCTCCTGCAGTGTCCATTGATAACTTCTCACCCTGTCGCGTGTGCATGTGTCACAGTGGAAGGTGTCGTCTCTTTGCATCAGGATCCTCCAGGAGGCTCAGCGGGCTACAACACATAACCAATTCCCTCTGACTTTAGTTCAGACAGCACTGACCCTGCCAGATTGCGTGTGTGTCTGCATGTGTGTGTGTGTTTGCCAAGTGCACAGCTGCTGACCCCTTCATAAAGTTCTGGTTGCTGCTGGGCTCACTGACAGGGTGTCCTGGCCAATACTCCTCTCTGCCTTCCATCTGTGTACAAAGTCAAGTAATTTGCTGAAAAGGCAAACTACATGCAGTACTAAATTTTTGACAACTTGAAAAGATACTTTATTCCAATTAAAACATTTTAATTTATGCAACAAAAGTTGTTGTATCTGGTTATTTTGGAGACAAACTGTAAAAATGGCATTACTGTGGTGGTGTGATAGAAATACATCAAATGAGCTTCAACTTCTTTACACATAATGTGAAATTACACAGAAAGTGGTGAGCTTTTCTTCCATATGTTGTAAAGACGACATGCTCATTTCAGATTCTGCCTGTCAGACCAGCCTGTTTGGTTGCTAGGGTGACATGGGAATGTTGTCACACCGCCTTCTCTGTAATCGGGTTGTGATCCAGCATAGATCCAGAGTATTTTTGGTGCCTACCCAAAATAGGGTTTCATATCTAAACCTAACAATGAGTGTAGAAATGAAAATAATGGCCTGAAAAATAGTAGAAAAAATGGCAATGCCAAATTATTTAATTCAGTAGTAAAATGATTATCTTTTTGTTTAAAGTGTTTCATTAGATGTTCCACCACTGTCCACTCCTGCCTCTTAAAGCAGATTTTTTGTGTCTTCATACTTTCTCAGTTAACGTCTTGCGAGCACCGCGACTTGAGAATTTTTTATTCAACTGTAAAGCCAGTTATTTATTTTCTACTTTAGCCAGCTTGAGTTTTGCCATCTGAGGGATAGTGATCTTTAGTGGCTGCATGATGGATAAGGATGCAACATTATATGGGGCATCATCCATTATTTCTCTGAGATGGTGACTCATGTCACTTGAATGCAACAAGCAGCACAGCCACAATATCCATTAGCGTCTCTTGTGCATTCTCTGGTATTGTCACAGCACCGCTAATGGTAGAGGACACATGCTTTATCATCTAATGAAATATCTAAGGCATCAGAACGGCTTTAATGGGTTGTGCAGACTGCATACTTTTCCAAAGTAATTTCATTTGGAATTTATTTTCATTCCTTTTTTTAAGATTGTAGTTTTATTTGCCAGGTACTACATCAGGTACCTAAATTACACTGTTATTTGTGCACAACTGGGATAATAAACTGTATAATATTGCAGCTTAGATTTCAGGTTTCCTGTTATGCAATTTAAGCAATGTAATTGAAAAGAAAAAAGTTTATATGCATTAAACTATCAAAATAATATCTGCTCTGCCTTTCCATTTTCAAGTTTATGGCTACTACTTGATTTAATCCCACCTATTCGGTTGCCTGAAGGAGGCTGGCGGGAAGCCATCCTTGTTGTTACAGATTCTTCACATTGATCTATAATATTCCAATTAAATACCATTTCAACTAAAACGGTGCGAGTCTTTCTTTAGTTTAGAGCTCCTATCTGACACTTCAGAGTTACTTATAATTTCATGTGCAGAAACATCCAATAAGATTTTCAATTCATCAGAAGCCTGATGAATTTAACTCTGAAATCATGCAAGCAGGCAGATCAATGAGCCAACAGCAAATGTCGATAACAAATGACAAATGTGAACAACAACATTCCAACCAAATAATGCTTGTATGCAACACAATCGAGAGGGTGCTCTTTGACCACAGTGTATGCTATCCAGTCATCCCTTTGACCACAGCATATAGAAAAGTGCCATGCAGCCACAGCTCAGGCTATTAACCACTTTCTAAAGTGTGAATCGGTAGTAAGCAGTAGTTGCTCTCATGCAGAACCGTGTCTGTCAGCTTGTCGGTGATGCAGGGTAGAGTGTTTTGATTCCCTGAACTGCCCTCCAAGAGGGAGTGGGGGCAGAAATCCATTTTGAAAAGTAATTAGCTCAGAGAAGCAAAGAACTAAGGTCTTTGTATGTTTAGGGTCAGAGAGGTTCATTTGCCTTCAGGGATGGATGAGTGAGAGTCTAAGTAAAGCCATTTGTATAGGATTTTCTTTTGTTGTTAAATATGAATTCTTTCATTTTCTCAGTTAATTACCGTTGGCTAAAAGTTGCTCACTGGCTCATGCAAGGTAAAGAGCAACTATTGTTAAAAAGCAGGAGGGGGAGATGGAAGTAAAGATAAAGGATGAAGAGATCCCTCACACATTTTTCTTCTCATTTCTTTACCTCAGCTATGGCATGTAAGAGCATTATGGTTTACAGAGGAAGTTTATACTCATAGTAGTAAGTCTACCAGATGACATAGCTGTCGATGTGCAGGCAACATTGCAGGTATCATATCCTTGAAAATTCTAAGTAATTTTCAAGGATATTCTATAATGTAATCAAACCTATTCTTATAATAATATGTCAGATGGGATTGAGAACTTTTACAGACGCATAAAAGGTGAATTTTTCACATGCATTGCACACTAAAGCCACATAGTTTGTAATCTTTAAATCTCACCATTAAATTCAGGTGCTTTAGCCTGACCAAATTAAAGTGAATAAAAGAAACAGTGAAAGCTTTATGTGGGATGGGAATAAATTGTGGGTCAAACACCATCATCCTCCTCCTAATGTTTACTTTTTCTACCAGTTAAAACTGGTATGTTCTTTTTTTTGTTAAATTAACCAAATGCCATGAAGCTATTGGTAGAAATCAGCCTTAATTATGCTGCTCATGGTTCTGCTGGGCAAACCTGCAGCCTTTTATTCACATGAATGTTGTTTTTTTTGTTCTTTTTTTACTTTTTCCTCATACCTTTAATAAGTCTGCAGACCAGTTACAAACCTGGCTGAATATTCCAAATAAACACACATGTTCATCTGTGCAAATTATTTTAAGACCATCAACATGATGGAAAAAAACACCAATCGATACATGAGATTCCCTTACAGTTTTACAAAGTGCGGTTGATCATCTAACTTTCATCCAGTTATGGGAAAACAAAATATCCTCACACATTTAAAGCCACAGAGATCAATAATCACAACAATGTGCAATGCAATCTGAAAAAGTTTGCTTCTGACAGTCACACAAGGAATCACTGAGCTGAGCTGCTTCTCTTAAACATTTACATTTACACATTTTCCAATTGAATACATATTATAGCCTACAACTTTTTATTTAGTCTTGCTGCATCATAAATCAAACATTACTGGCATTTACTGTGCACTCCTTTCAAAATACCACAAAACAAGGTGAAGGTTGAAAGGTAGCTATATTCTGTAAGTGCAGACTTTTATGAAGTTTTTTTTTTTTTGGGGGGGGGGGATATTCTGCTCCCTGAAGGAAATTGATAAACTCCAAACCAAACTGTCATTCAAAAGATCTTTATCTGTGTGCAGAGCAGGTGTGTTTTCAGCTTTATGTAAGGCCATATTTGCACATTTCTTTCACGTCAGTCGAAACTGTTCCTGCACAGTGGACAACTCAGAGACTTTTCATGTTGAAAATGAAAAGACTTGATTGGCAGGCATTTTGGCCACATGGGGATTCCCTTTGGTGGCTGACAAACTGTCCGCCCCCAGCAGGCTGTTGCAGGGCAAAAAACCCCCACAGACTGGAAAATGTCAATCTATTGTCATTACAGCACAAAGCCAGTCTGGTTGGTCTGAGAATTTTAACGCTCCAATTACCTAAATCTAAATGATTTATTGTTATCATAAGAACTTGTTCAGGGACAGATCTGATCAAAAATCTTACATCTTAAGTTTTTATATTAGAATACTGTTGGTGTGAAATGTGACATGCATGTCAATCAGTTACTACAAAAGAAACATGTGACATGAAAATGTACGAATCCTTCCTTTAATTAACTGGTAATAAAAGTTCAGAGTTTTGAGCTTCAGGCTGCTTTTGGACATGGTGGTTTCTCCAACCGGTAAATTGTTTTGTAACTTGAGTTTTTAAAAAAAATCTCTCGGGGTGGACTCTGTTACATGGACTGTTATGATGACACAGTTGACACACGGTGTGACATGAGGACCTTCAGGGCTGAGCTGCAGGAACATGATGACAAGCAAAATATCAATACATCAATCATCTTCAGACTGACTGACATTTTTGTCTCTCTTTTTTTAATCTGTCCCTATCAGCAGCATGATGTGGAGAAAGAGAGGGGTTATGGGGGGGAAAAAAATCCAATTTTAAGATCTTTTCAGAGCAACTAGGTAAACAAGGCAGGACAGTAAAACATAACAGCTTGCATTGCATCAGTTAGAGCCCAAAAGACAAGTGAAGGGACAAAAATGTTTTATTCTCTTATCTGACTTTAGTAAGAGTGACTTCACTGGAGGAGTTCATTTTTCATGCATTGACGGAATTTTGTTAACAATGTAATCTTAAGTTTATGCTTTCTTCATTGAACTTACAAAATTTATTAAAAATATAGTCGCATGGAAGAATTACAGGTTGGTTCAGTAAAACAATTCAAATAGTTATACAATAATAAATAAATGGTTGTATTTAATTTAAAAATCCAATAAAAAGTTTAATAAAAAAAAAATAATAATTTCTTCTCCATTTGATATGTCAGACTTGGCAGGGTTAAGTTGTTGCTGCAAGAGCACATCTAATCAAATTATTAAATCTAGAGTTCAAGGATCTTATTTTGTAACTTGTGATCAGGTAAGAGAAGGAACACGGTGGCGTTTGAGCTCTTAACTCATTTTTCCTCCTCAGTACATTCATTCATATTTTTCTTATGGAAGCTTGAAATCTGATCATAGGGAAAAATTCTGAATCAGCTTCAAGTCAAAGATGGCAGCCCATCATAGTTTGATCATCTACATCAGGGGCTTAATACTCCATACAGATTTGTCTTCTTTCTGGTCCAATACAGACTAAATGCACTTTTAGATAAAAGACAAGAACCTTGAGAGCAAACTGAAACATCAGCTTCCTGAACTGATTAAAACACTTAGCCTGTGATAACTGTTTTTTTCTGAGTAATTCACAAATGTTCCTCTGTCCTTGGGGAGAACTAATTGGTGGAAAGTTTTGCAGTCTAGTGCATTCAGTTGCATTTATTTCATTTCAGCACTCAAAGTTTAATAAGGAGAAGGATGTTCTTTTTAACAAATACTTGGTGGAGGATTAAAAGAATCTTGAGCTTATTACTTTGTCTTTTACATGAACAAATTGGTCCGAGAAGTTACACATTTTCCTATTGGGCGATAGTAAACCTTTTTTCAACCCTATATCAAATAAGATATAATGAATCTTGTAGATAGTTATCTGATTCTTCACTTAGCTAAAAAGAGTTTAACATAACTCTGAACAATGAATAATAACCCTTTCATTGTGCTGAACGGGGCAAATTTTATTACTGCACCTCAGTTTATCAGGATTGCATCACTTGAAACGGCCAGATATCCAGCATAAAACATTATTTTTACATGTCAAGTCAGCCGAAAACCAGTTAAGTGTGAAGAAAGTCATCTGAGCTGCTCCCGGGCTGCCCAGCCAAGCACGGAGGTTTTATATGAAATCCAGGAGGAAGCGTGTGTTATGGTGAAATTACATGTCATGTTATCTAAACCTCTGCTTAAATGGTGACATCTTGTATGGTTTGCTGCATGCTAGTGGCCTGATAGAAGTGAAGGGAGGGTTGCAAACAGGGTTTTGAAAAAGGTAACTCACTGACTTCAGGGCTTTAATAATATGTTATACTGTCACAATGTGTTATGCAATGCTATCATCAAATAATACAAAGTTTAACAGAAAAAGTAAAGCTTCTCTTTACATTTTTATAATCGTCTCTTGAAGTTTTTGCCTCCTCTTTGCAAAAACTGGTCTATATTGCCGCTTTCAGACTTGCATTGCGGACTATGTGCGGTCAAAGAAGTCATGTGAAAGCCTTAAATTTACATGTTATTTCTTTTTTGTGCAAAACTGTGAAAATGTAAAATCAGATTTTTCACCCAAAAACTCAAATCAGTCTCTTTTTTTCTCTTTGAACGAGTAAAAGCTGCATTCACTGGGGATGTTGTAGGTCACATATATCTCATATAGTTATATTTCCTATAGGGCTCTTCGGCTTATCCTAATTAATCCTTCAGGATAATAATATGTTATCGTGACCACAAAACCGAAGCACAGCGAATTGTCTCATGTGGCATACTGTACAGATTTTTCACGGTTACACCATTTATATTAGTCACAACACTTCACAATTAATGCCTGTCGCTGACATGACAAAGTCTCACATACACATGACCTATCCGCATTACTTCAACAAATGCCCTGCATGTGTGTATTTGTGTGACTAAATGTACACGCAGCTACTGCAACTGCTTACAGCGAAGGTTTCCGGCCTTTAATGTCTGACAGGCTCTGCAGCCGCTGTCAGATGTTTTTATGTACCGCTTCACTGAAACCACTCATCATGTTTGCATGTTTAGTGGTTCAACTGGAAGTTATTTAACTAATCTAATCATATAAAACAACATATTCTCATAGAAAAATCTGGCTTTGTTTTTTCCCCCTTCTGCTCTGTAAACATAGATGTCTTTTCCTTCAGTGTGATCATTTTCCACTGACATATTTATTAATACAAACCAGTAATGAACTGAACCATTTAAGACAGGAGTAAAGCAATTAGTTGTAAATTTGCTCGAGCTATTGCAAACCGAGGTCATAAATCTATCCGTGAAAGTTAAAAATGCTTGAGCGTTTGTCAAAAAATCCAATTGCTTGAAGTAAGCGCACAGCTAATGTCTGTAAAGTCATTACTGTGATCCAGTGTGGTCCACTTTGATGAATAACAGCTTTTCTTTCTGTCAGATCTGTGAAACATAGGAGACAGAGTGGATACCTCCAATTATTACCATTATAATCATTAAACCTTTTTTATAAGATTGATTTTGTAACTTTAAAATGCTTTTTGTTTTCATTAGATTTTTATATCTTGCTCTTATTGAAATCCAGACACCATGTCTTGGTCCAACAGATTGATAAAGGGTCAGATTGATAAAGGGTCTTTTTGTTCTTTTAAAAAAGAAAATCCATTCAAAGGCCAGTGGCCTTGAGATTTAAGATTTAGTTTGGTCTTTTTTCACTATTTTGTTGCTGATACAGGGAGCCTCAAGTTCGGGTGTATGACCCTCGCAGATGTGGTGCCCTTGAGCAAAACACTTGAATCTGCTCATTCACCAGTGGAAAACAAATGCATTTATGCTTTAGCTACTGTGGAAAAAATAAGTTAAAAAACACATTTTCTTGTCAGAAGAGGCAATGAAATGTGACTGCATGTTAAAAACTTACACTTGGATGAGTTTACTCTATTCAATCTAAGAAAAGTGAAATATATCAAATCTAATTCTCATTCTCTCAATACAGCAGTGATGCTCAACCTTTTTTAGGTGTCCCCCTATCCATTATAGGTCCCCCCAACCTCAGCATTAAAAGCATCGGCTTGGTGTTCACATTAAACTTTAAGCGTGACCTCCATCAGACTCCAGTATGAACAGTCTATGGCCCTGAAGAATACATTACGTCATGTGCAGCATGCTGTGTTCACTGAAGAGAGTATAGATCCAACACATGTCAGCGTGTGCGTATCGATTTTGAAGTTGTTGTGCAATCAGAGGCGACAAAATATTAGTATAACATTGTTTTGTCCATTGTTTACATTTTGCCATATCCCACCTCCTCCAACACAGAATTTTTAGATCCGACTCACTTGTCTGAGGAAACAAGACATGATCGCTCAGACTGAGATCACTTTGAAAAACATCAGACATGGCTTCTCAGATTTAGAATCACATATGAAATTGGACTGGGTTTGATTTGGAAAAATCTGATTAATGCTGTTCAGATTGCAATCTAATAAATCACATATGGGTCATATATGAGCAAAAATAATCAGATTTGCCTGCAGTGAACGTAGCTTAAATATCTTCCTAAATTTCAGGTCTAATGGCAATTATTCTATCCCATATTTTAAAAAAAACAACTGAATATTAAATACAAATATCAGAATTAAATGAGGTATTATTTACAAAGTACATCACAAAACATCCAGTAAAAAGCAATGATGCTACTACACATTATCACACTAAGTTACGCTGAGCTCTGTGTCTGGTGGTTCTCTGACAGTTTTTTCACAGCAGGTTGCACAGAAGTCAGTTTCAGCCATAGTGCGCCTGAGGTTGTCAAAGCCAAATAATTGTGAAAATTTTTTTTCTAGTAGGTCTGGTGACCTTTGTTGAGCAGTTGGTGATATGCATTAAATGGCTGAACTTGGTTCAGCTTAACCTGTAGCCTCTGCTGTGTATATAGCACCTGCTCTACCAGGTAAGCTAAACATGGCCCCATGATAGTGGTATTTGTTACATGAAGAAGATCTGACTGAATTCTGATACATGAATTACAGACAATCTATGTGCATGCTAAGACGGCCCAATCATATAATGTAGTATACCAAAACGATCAAAAGAAACTCAGATAAAATCCTCAACCAAGCATTGACGCCCAAATAAAACATAATTAAAACCAGAAAGACTTATTAAAAAAAATCATAAAAATGTCTTACCTTTGCTGTTTTGTTGTCAAAACGTATATTCCAGGTAGAAAAAATGCCCATAAATTATACAGATTTGACTCTTAGTTGAAAATGAAACACGAAGGTCCAGGTTATTCATATACAGAAGAAAAAGTTTGCTTAGGGCTGAGTGTGCCTTCTTTCCACAATATATACCCTGAGTCTGCTTCTTTCTCATTTTTCATTTTTTACCCTTGTCTTGGGATGTCTTTGGTGAAAAATTATAACATGTATATTTTGCATCATTATATAAAACTGTGATGCATGCTCTAAAAGTGTCAAATAACTCCGTTTTTAAGGCTCCCAAAATGTTATATACTTATATTTTCCTTTGGAACACTTGTGATTTCCATTACATGTTGCAAAAGAAATGTTCCATACATAAGGTGTTTGCAGATGTTAATGAGAAGGTAAGAGGGAGTAGGAGGGAAGACAGAACTGAACATAAGATGCATCTGATTACATTTCTGAAAGACTCTTCGCTGCTGTTGGTCCCAATTGGTTTGAGTTAAAAAAAAAAAGATACATGTAAAGGGTTTTTAACATGAGGACAAATGCACCTATTACATGTTTCTTGTGAAACTGGGCTGCAAATTTGGGCCTGTATTTTTGACATGATGTTTTTTCATCAAGTTCAAAACAACCTATGATTACATCTAAGGCATAAATGACCTCTAGTGGCCATGAGAGCAATTGCATGTAAATTGAAAAAAAACAAACAAAGAAAAACTAGAAGCACCCAGTAAACGCAGACATCTGCCAAGGATTCTGGGCATTATCTGTTGAGTTAGAAGCTAGAATGGTAAAATGATCCCCATCTCCTCATAGTAAAGATTCCTTAAAACATTCTTGGATCCATCCAAAAAATGATTTAATTTTGTCATACGTTAGCTGATAAGTGAATGTTGTAAGCTAGGAGTTGAGATTTTCTATTTAAAATACAAGCCCAAAGTAATCCCATATGCTAATCAATTAATTATTTATTTATTGAAGCTTTGTCTACTTCTGAATGATAAAATGGTTCAAAGAAGGGGGAAAAAATTGGCCTTTGTAAATGCCACCTTTATCTTTCTTTTTTCTTTTTGAATTCTGTGTCGGCGGGGTGTAGAAATGACTCCCTCTGGTGGTTCTAGGGGGTATTGAAATGTTAGTCGTTCTAGTTGAAAAAGACAGTGATCCAGTTTACCGCCAAAGTCTAATCAGTTGTTCTTTATACCATTCCTGAAAATTTCATCAAAATTCATCCATTACTTTTTGAGTTAACAGACAGACAGGCAATTTGGGTCATGTTAAAGGATGTGCATAAACAACCTATATGACTGCTAGGTTTGGAGGACCTGGTGGGAAATTAAGAGAAGATCTCAAACACTAAAATACATTAAAAGCAGTATTGACTTATTTTGTTTCTTTTCTTGAATAATGCTTTTGAAGTGTGTGTTTTTGCAAACAGATTCTTCCCCCAAGTCCCGAATATCTGTAGTGTGCATATAGAATATTGTTATTTGTTGGTATTCTCTGTTGACACACTGAAGTTTGTCGTCTCAGAGAATGTTTGTATGTTTGCCCACTGGATGTGTGAGAATGGCTAAGCTGCAGGCTGCTATATCTGTACTATTGTGGTGCTATTCTGCCTCCTGTGGTTTTCAGCTGGGCAGGAGGTCTGTCGCATCCCACTGATTACGACACTTAGCGCGCGTGTGTGTGTGTATGTGCATTCTTAGGTTTGTCAGTAAGTTTGAATGTGATGTTTTTTGTACTGTGTGTAATTCTGTGCCCACAAAATTTGTGTACGGCTTATCAAGTTTGTGTGTGTCTTTGTTGGTATAAGCATCATCTCTTTCTCTCATACTTGGAAACTCACAAACACAAACAACACACACTCACTTACACTCTATCATCTAATGCCAGCTAAAACCCACAACTAATGTCGTCCCTGGACTCTGTGCCTGTCACACACAACTCTCTGTCTAACTCTCTGTTCATCTTTCACACACAAGTAGACACTGAAATACACCCTCATACACACACACACAAGCACACACAGCCACAGTCTCCACTGTGACTGTCTGATTGAGGTTTCCTTGCCTCGCCCTTTAGATTTACTGTAATAGAAAGAATGAGGCAGTGTAGAAGGTTGAATTGAAGGATGGAAGAGCAAAGTGAGGATGGAGTAAAAAGAGAGAGCATTAAGGACGTATGTTTCAAGCGATGAAGGGAAGATAGAGGGAGAAGTGGCTGCGTAGAGTGAGAAAAAGCAGAAAAGATGAAGATTAAAAGGAGGTGCAGGGGTTGTTGGGTGAAAGTATTCAAGAGAAGAATGAGTAGAAGCAGAGAAGAAGAGAGACAGAAAACATCTCCCATTAAAACGAGATCATAGCTTCTGCCGGTCCAGAGTGCAGCGCGACTTTACAACCTCTGCCGTCAGCCACTGATGATATAACACCCCGTTTAAAAGATCAATTTGTCACTTTTCATCTCCTCCTACTCCTCATTCTCCTCCTCTTTCCACTCCAGGCACGAGAAGACCGGAGGAGGAGAGGCGGAGGGAGAAGCTGGAGTCTCAACTTGATGGAGAGAAAGCGCTGAAAATGAGATAGCTGTCTTCTATTTACGAGCACTTTTGATGATGTCAGCTTTAATAAATCCTCCCCTCTACCCTGGCATGGTTTGCCATTCTTGCAAATAGGAACTGCTATTTATCGCAGTTTAGACAGTTGTTGCGATATGTATATTGCGCAGGCTAATATCGCGATGTAGGGAAATTTTCCATACATTGTGCAGCCCTATTCTCCAGTCATATTTAAGGTGGACTGTAAAATTACGAATCTTTGAGTGATTTACGATTTGTTCAATCTAAACAGGTGAATAAAAGCAAATGCAAAATTGTTTCAATATCAATAAAAATTAAACGTTACAATTTCATGACTCTTTTAGTTCCTCCTTAAAATTAATCACATGAATAGAAGCAGCTACTGTTTTCCAGTGTAGTAAATAAGGCTGGATTAATCACTTCAGAGCACGGTTGACAGGTATAATCTCTGATCACATTCCAGTAGCATGCAACTCTCAGGGCATGCATCTTAAGATGCTGCTAGAGGTGCGGGGATAAACTAACCTGTTATAACAATCTGGCATGCCAGGCAGTCTTGTCAACATTAGCTGTGCTTTCAGTGTTATTTTAGATATTTCTGTTGGTACTCTTGGATGCTGTACACTGTGCAGCATATGAATGAGGGTTCTGTTGTCTCAAATAAAAAATGCTGAGTTAAGCTGTAAGCAACAATAATAAACTTTACATTGATCAATGAAAGTATCTTCAATGTTACAAATATTTACAACATCAAGCCTCTGACAGCCAAGCGGCGAAGACTATACATAAGTGCTGATAACTGCAGTTCACCTTAGGGGCTGGCTCCAAAAGGGAGACAATCCCAATAGACTCTCTTGTTAAAAAAGCCAACTTCACGGCAGAAATAAACATGTTTACAGCCTGGTACAAAAAAAACATTTTAGGTTTAATAGGTCAAGTTTACCTTCGTGACAACTGTGGGGGGAGTGAATTTATTTATAACTCATCTGTTTAGATGTTATTTAATCTAGAAATTCTTCATAATTAGGGGCGTGTCCTTTTGATTGACAGGTGCCAGATACCCAACAGCAAGGAGGCAGGGGGTAGCACAACTGCGGTTTTTAGCCGGCTAACAGCGCCTTAGACTCGTGGCGCTGCCAAGATGGCGACAGGGGGAACCTCCCAACGAGCTCAATTTAGCTCTTTAGAAACCTACGGGTCACGTGACCGAAGGTTTGTTCACATCTTTTACAGTCACAGCACACGACTTGACGCTAAATAAAAATCAGCCGCTGTTAGCTAGCTAGTGCATTAGCATCATAATCTATGCTGTCAATGCATCATCCTTCTGACAATTATTGGGTGTTACCTTATTCAGCTGATTTGTAAAATAAACACAAAGTCCTTTGAAAACACCTCAAATTGTTTCTTTGCAGAGTTTTTGCAAAGAGGCCAAAGTAAAAGCAGACCATGCATCAAAGACATTTTTTTGTGGTAGCTTATAGTATGTTATGCTAATTGTGCCAGTAGTTGGCAGCACAAACAAGATGATTTACTTGGATTTTCTTCTTTTCAGATGCAACATTTACATCTGTTGTCTTTCACGTGTCCCTGACATAATAAATTCACAAAACTTCTGCTATAGAAGGATGTAGGGGTCATAGTGACAGATGAGTGCTTCCTCGTGAGAAGACCTTGCTTGTCACTGTGTAAAACAGACAGAATATAAACCGGAGCTCGGTTTGGAGCAGATGGAGTGTGAGTTTCTCCTCAGAGTGCACAGAGAGGAAGAAATGAGATAATAGCCCACAGCTAATCCACTGCACACCGAAAAAAAACCCATTACTCTTTAAAGAAGGAAGTAAAAAAACTTGCTCCCCAAGATGGAAAGAAATACTCTGCTAAAGGTGAAGACCTTGGCACAACCTTCCTGTTTTTTTCCACGTGTGAAATTTCTTCTATGCAGACTTCAGCAGATTTTATTTGTCTTTACTGACAGGGAAACTTGTAGCAGTTGACAGTAGTGCTGCAGCTCCTCGGACACACACTAACATACCCACTGCTTGTTCAAACAAATGTGACACACACAAAGCAAAGAGACAGACAGCCTTAACACAAGTGTGTCTGCAAGCATTACTTTATGGAAATCATACATATTTTAACTTTAATTCTACTCGGCTGAGCTTTAGTCATGCAGCACCATCTATGAAACATGCAGCCCAAAATGGTTCATACTCAAAAGCACAGACAAGAAAAACTTAATAATACAACAAAGAAACATTATGAAATATTAGATAAGGTGTAACACCACCTAATTTCAACAATACATTAAACATGTCTGACTTTTTTTAATAAGATGCAGAACTGCAGGTAAAAATGTCTACATATAATTCAATTTTCATTGATTATGGTGAAACAAAGATCATTTATGCCACCTTATCTTTAAACAATGAAGTCATTTTTTTAAATGATGTTTATATCATGATTCTCAATGTGTCTTTGGCTTCTGACTCTCTTTGAAATCTTCATCCAGCCAATGAAAATGCCTGACTAATCTTACTAATCTTAAGGGTGCATTCACAGCAGGATAGTCTGCTAGACTCGGTACGAATGGGGACTCGGTTCAGTTCAGTTGGGGGTTGCAACATTCTTCCAGTGTGAGTTTGATTTCACACTGCATGTACTAAACATAAAAATAAGAATGGAGCTTTTAAGTAATGTTTTCCTCTCCTCACCAGATATGCATAAAGAATTACTGGAGGACAAAACAAGACACACTTTGAGGGAGGAAACTCACTCATCTATTGGGAGCTGCATCAGGTCCTAGCGGTCTCAGGTTGACCATTTTTTTATCAGAACTTTTATTGCGTTCTTCCATATCTGACTGCAAACCATTTTTCCTGGCAAGAGTTGCCTTTCGCCTCACACACACGCATGTTTTGGTTGTGTTTACCCACAATGCCCTGCTACAATCCCCTTTTCCTTGCAGTTCCTGTATTTGGTACACTTGATACGGATCGAGACCTACATTTGTAGGCGGACCAGAGTCTGCTTCTTTGTTGAATGAGAGCTCGTTTTCACACTTCCCCAAGCAAAGCAGACTTTCTAAGCAAAGATTCAATTCAAAAGGGCTGGTGTGAATGCGCCCTGACTGATTGTCATTATAAGTCCAGGGGTCAAGCCCACCAGTCATGAAGGGTCAACAGCCCACATCCATGTGAATCTTGTCATACAAACATTCAGGATGATATCAACTGATATTTCATGATGAATAGAGAGCGACCAATGAAATTATGCAAAGGGGAAAATAATTTTAAGCAGATATAAGTCCTACTTTGCAGCATATATTTATCATAGCTTATTCAATATGAGATGTTCAATATCTATTGTCAAAATTTAGATTTCTACAGATCTGACTGCACTAGAGATTAGTATTTGCTAGTTTTCACTTTGAAAATATCATTGTAAGAGTTCAACTATCTAAATTGCATTTGATTTTTAAGCATTTGAGTCAATGCATTAATTCAGGAAACCCTCTCTGGATATGCAGGTGAGCAGGCAGGCCTAGCATGCTCTGTAAAAATGAAATTAAATAGCACCATCGCAACAGGATTGTCAAATCATTGAGCTGCTGAGAAAAACACCCGCACGCCTGACAATGTGACAAGCTTTTCACACAATTTTACAAACATCACCCAAAGTGATGCATCAAGCCTCCAAACAAAAACAATTGAGTCTTATATCTGAGTATAAATCCATGGAGAGCAGGTAGATTTAGGTGGAGGGTCACATTCAGTCGCTTTGTAATAAAATGGATGGGTAACATTTTATCATGGGATGGAGAACACATAGTCAGGGATGTGTGTGTCTTTTTGCAAGCAGGCGATGAGAGTAAATGCTCGTTATAACTTATCTTATTTTTTTTTCAGATAAACTTCTACATAACATTCTTTCCCCATGGTGTTGCTACAAAGAAAAGCACTAATTGATAACAACGTCAGTTTGTTTCCCTCTCCAGCTATATATTTTATTCCCTCCTTCATTGTGCAATGGAAACCAACTAAACCTGAACATTATCCTCTCAATATTATACTCATAGTAATATATTATTTACTGATACAATAATGTGAACTGTTCTCCACAAGACAGCCCCATGATAATTACTAAAGAAAATGCTTAATCTACTGGTTATGAGTCCAACTGCATTTAGAGTCAAACTGGAGTTGATGTAGCCAAAATGTGGACAGTGGAACTTGTTTTTCCTTTTTGAATAATGCTGATCCGCTAGCTTACTTCCTTTCCTTTGTGTTGGTGTCTTGCCGAAACAATAAAATGTGCAGACAACAATATATTGGCTTGTTAGCTGTCTCATGTGCAAACTTGTTGACACAGAAATTATGCACCTGTTGTTGTAGCTGCTTTCTGTATTGGTGCAAAGACACAGAATTTACATGCTCTGCAAAATAAACAGGGTTTCATAATAACTTTCACCTGCAGTTGGCAGTCTGAGTGCTCCAAGTTCAGCACTCTATGTCCAAAAAATGGAGAAAATTGTTACCACAAAAATCTAAAATAATTTTCTGTTGTATTTTTTTCCGCAAAGTTACCCATATTTTTTAATTATATTAATTGTAATATTCTACTCAGTAGTGGTTTTGACTGATCCATTTAAACTGAATCATGTGACATTGGCTTTCCACATCTGTTGTTCATTTAGCACATGCACAACATGACTTTGTCCACCATGTTGTTGAATGCAACTTATATTCTTATCATCATATTTTGTCTTCACAGCTCAAGAGAAAGTACATGTTTTTGTGTTTTAAAATATCTGCAAAAAGGGAGATCCAAGCCACCTTTGGGCCAGTCAAACAGTAAGGCTTTGAGGCGAATGGGGTACTCCCTCAAGTTTCCATAATACTCATGTGTAAAAGTGACATCAACCCATGGCAACAATTACTCTGTTTGGGGATAACAAAACCCTTTTTTTGAAAAGGCAACATCCAAAACAGTGAGAAATATTTTGTAACAGTGGGTTATGGCATCCTGTACAGTTTTCTCAATAAACAAGGACAGTTTGGGTTATTTTACTGGAAAGATTGTTGTGCCGTGATAGCTCTGGTTTTAATTCTCAATATGGCTGGCTCAACTAGAAAATGGTGACGTCACATGTTTCCAATTATTTGTTTTGATGTGAAAAAATGGTTGGGGATGATAGCATATCACAGACTGGTCTTTTTAGTAATGGTGATAGATTTTTAAAAAATCATCTTTTCAGTGGTCTTTGGACGTAAAGAGAACAGAACTTGAAGATTTTCCAAAGCACCTTTTTTTCAGTAGAAACTGGTCGGAAACAACCCTTTCGGAGGGCCGCTGCGGACAAATTACCAAACATGACTCTTTTGTGAAAGCCATTTAATTCCTTTCACCTTCCACTGCACCATCCGCAGAGTCATGCATGATAACCAGTTCATATTCCTTCCAAATTCATTAATCTGTGATGATAATCTCATGTCCGGAGAGTCAGCAGAAGCAATTAGAAAATCATCCACATGTCTGAATGCTGGAATGAAATTATTGAAGATTAGATTCTGTCTTGATTATCTTTCTTCCAGCTTCAGGTGGAAAATGTGCACTCAGCATGTCGAGATAAGAGTCGCTGCGGCGTCCAGTCAAGAGGTATCACCGCCTGATTGTCGGTAAGACTGAACAACGGTGAAGACCTGTTTTAACTGATTAAGAGGCTGCATTCACCGAATCGTAAAATGTGTTTTTGGTCACAATATTTTGGTCTAGCGATACAAATTACGACTACAGTAAGCTGCGATCCAGCTCCAAATGTGGAGGGAAAAACGCAGAACGCAACAAAAAGCGCACACCAAGAAGACTAAAAGAAACAAGGAAACCGACTAATTTTACTCTAGCTGAGTCAAAAACAAAGGTATAACGTTGCAGGTATGAGTTTCAAAAAGTAATACATTTGAAGAAAAACATAACCTCCGCAAAAAGGCTCCTCAGCGGACACCCTCATTACTTCTCCAAAAGATGTTTTAAAAGCTTGAACTTACCTCCCAACGCTTGTTTCATAACGAAATTCATGATGATGGCTTTTAATTCCCTGCCTTCCTTAACCGATCGATGTTACATTCAATAGTTGAGGAAAAGTAGAATCCTTCGTTGCCAGATCTGGAAGAGGGAAAGAGACAAAAACAAGCAAAACGGAAATCACTGTGCGTTCTCTTTGTTGGACACTTTGAACCCCTTAAACAGAAAAATCAAGCAGAGAAACCACTTTACACATAGTTCTGCTAAAATCTTGCCCGGGAAAAAAACAAACAAACCATATTTAGCATAAAGCCAGATAGTATTCGTGTGTAATATACGTTTCTTTATTGCGCCAGCTGAAGGAAAACCAAGGTCAGCGGTTCAAACGCAGTTAACAAATACAAGCCTGTGGATTCAACAAACTACTGACCGAATCAGCAACTGCTTCTGTCCGTTTCCTTGCAAAAGCGGCACTTTTCTGATATTTCCGCGCAGGAGAGTGTTTAGTAGCAGGGAGTGACCGGAGTACGTGTCACGACTGTAGCCTAAGTAGCGTAATAACCTCCCAGCTTTGCAGTTGAGCGAGTTTTAAGAAAGTGCTCCGTGGAAGTCCTCAGCTTGGCAGGACAGTGTGTTGTCATGCATGAGGACTAAACCACTCCTGTGCGTTTTTCCTGATCATGTGGTAAAACTTTCCATCCTCCATTGGAGGGACACAGGACACAGCCATCCCACTCTGGCATAAAAAGCTGCCCGCACGGCACGAGAAATGCCGACTGATGCATGCATGTGCAAAGCTGCATATGCATCGAATGTGCACCAAATATGTTTTGAGAATCAACACTTGCTTATATGCATGCAAAACGGGGCACGGATTGTGGAAAAGCAGACACGCGGGCACTTCCTCATCCGAGAGCTGGGGCTGATTTCAGCACCACCGCGACTGGATAGCTCCACAAACCGCTCAGTGGCACTGAAGTAGCGGCATCAAGCCTCGATTTACCTCCGTCCGGCGACTGGATGAAATCCTCCTCACACACTCACACACCAAAACAAGGATCACTGAGGAACAGCTTCAGCTGCAGCACCTTCCCGAACGAAGTTATCCTGCAGCAGGCAGCAGCAAAGGCTAATGACTGCTCGTCCCTTGCATCTCCGGCTCCAGGGGCTCGAAAAAGGACGTCCTTGGTGCTTCCTCCTGTTTGGCGCTTCGTCTTCCTGCACACACACTCACTCACACACATATAGAGAGAGAGGAGGAGGAGGAGGAGGAAGAGGAGTGAAGGGGGTGGTGGTTTGTGGACGGTGATGCAGCTGCCGTTAACACTGAGATGGGAAGGGGCGACCGAATCACATGGAGGGATGGAGAGAGAAACGTCCCACGAACGTCCTCCTAACCGATACAGAGAGATCAATTATTCAGTCATTACGCTGCTTGGATACTCGCCCCCTTTTCTCCCGCAATGAAAAGAAAAATTGGGCTTGTAGACTACCTTGATGGAGCGCAATATTGGCTTCAAGAATCCGATGGAGAACATGTTGTAGCTTGACGTCTCCTGGTTCGCCTGTGTTGTTGGAGGTGCCACACTTTCGGCACATCCAGGTGGTGCCATTTTTTAAATTACACAGCCTCCAATTAGGTGTCTTTCATTTAGCAACATAAAAATCTACTATATGATATTTTCAAGCTCAAATTATGTTGTGCTATATTCCTATAAACATCAAGACATATCAGTGGCGTGCACAGTCGGAACCTCTTCTATGTTTTCCTGGATCACATCAGCGTGGCACATCTAAAGACCTCTGACACCAAACTGAACAAGGACGAATCTTGTTATACCGAAGAGGTGCCACTGGATCTATACTGTTCTATTTACAAACACTTGCATCTGAAAGAAAGCAAAACAAATCACGTTTAACCCTCGATTACTTAGGTTGGAGCTTTAATTTATGATCGCATTTCTTTGGGTGGGCTATAGAAATAGCATAAAATAGAATATTGGTTTATTAATACCCAAAGGACGTTATATTATTAAAGTCTAATTATCTAAAAAAAAAAATAAAACAGGTAAATTAAATGAGCAAGGACAAAAAATAATAACTCTCATCGGCAACTTTATTAGGAAGCTATACCCCTGAGAGTACAGGCTTGGATCCCCCTTTGACTTTGTTCTCCGTGGCAGCAGTGGCTCAGGTGATAGAGCGGGTCGTCCAATAAACGTTAGGTTAACGGTTTGAATCTGGTTTTATCCTCGTCCATCTATCGTCGTTTCCTTGGGTACGAAACTTAACCCATCTTTCCTATAGTGTAGGCATCGCTAGTGAATGAATGTTAAGTTGTGCTTGGAGAGGCCGTTGGCGCTGATTGGCTGCCACGTTTCCATCAGTCTGCTCCAGGGCAGCCGTGGCTACACTTAGTGCTTACCATCACCAAGTATGAATGTGCCGTGAATGAAAAATGGATTCGCTCTGAGTGCCCTAAATAAAACAGGAAAGTGCTATATAAATCTCATACATTATTCTTCATCATCATCGTCGTCATCATCATCATTACAGTTGCTGCAGTTCTGTTGGCTCACACCCATGATGAGAATCTCCTGTTCCACCACATCCCAAAGGTGCTCTAATGTATTGAGATCTGTTGACTGTGGAGGCCATTGGAGTACAGTGTTACTAAGCCCAAAGTGTGCCAGGAAAATATACCATCACCATCAGTCGGAACCTTTCATCCAAAGCAGGATGGACCCATGCTTTCAAGTTGTTTACACCAATTTCTGACCCTACCATCTGAATGTTGCAGCTTAAACTGAGACCTTTCAGATCATGCGACATTTTCCCAAACTTGTATTGTCCAGTTTTGGTGAGCCTGTGTGAATTGTAGCCCCAGTGTCCTGTTCTGAGCTGATAGGGGTGGTACTCGGTGTGGTTTTCTGCTGCTTTAGCCCATCTGCTTCAAGTTTTGATATGTTACGTTCAGAGATGGTATTCTACATACCTTGATTTGAGTTACTGCCAAAGAGACACCACAGATCCAAAGCTTACGTGTCCAAATGCTGATCTGTAGGTGTATTCACATTTGTCTTGTCCAGTATTATAGCAGCAGAGGGATGGTCTGGCTACTGTGTTGTGTGCAAAGAGCAAATTTGCTTTGCCAAGAGGAACTTAATGGCTATAAAGCTCCTCTTGATAATCTGAATTCAGATTTTTTTTTATTTGTTTATTTTGAATAATTGTTTGTTAATGAATTTTTATAATATCGGTGGACCTGACCGTAAGGGACAGAAAAAAGATAGAAAGAGAACAGAAAAGAAAGGGAGAATGGACAGAAAAAAAGAGGAGACAAAGATACAGCACATAGAAAACAATTCCCTTTCAATCCAACCACAGACTCTAGACAACCTGCTACACTTGTACAGAAACACAACAAAGAACATCCCACGGCCCCCACAGGAGGACAAAGCCGCCAACTGCAGGAGCACCAATGAGAGATGAACAAGCTGAGAAGAAAAAAGAAACCATCAGCTAAAACCAGAGTAGTAGAAACACACAAAGAAAACCAACTGGGAGTATCTATAAAGCTACATGACAACACAGTGACTGTGTTAGCATGCAGAATATACAGATTGAAGAGTGAAAAGGGGAGTGATCATGCAAATGTGACCCTGCCTGCACAAAGGTCAGAGGCAAGCCAGGGGTACCCCGAGACCCGGGCGATCAGCAGCCACCCCGGAGCACGGACCCCAGCCACCACACCATGAAGACGCCCCTGCATCCGCCTAGGAGGCAGCAGCCAGGGCCCCCCCGCAGCCATGGAGCACAGATCCAAGGCAAACAGAGCACAGGCCCCAGGGCCCCAAGAACCTGGAAGCATCTAGAACAGGGGTGTCCAAACTTTTTGCAAAGGGGCCAGATTTGGTGAATTAAAATTTGTGAGGGCTGACCATTCAGTCTGACATTCTTTGAACCATTTACCTAAAACAATTTTATAACATTTTTATTGAAAATGGCATACTTTTCATTTCAGAACACAAATAAATCTAAAATTTCTTTTTAAACCTAAATCACAGTATTCTATATTTAAGAGACCACATAAAATTATTAAAGAGAATGTCTGAACAAATCTTTTGAGAAGATTTAACATAATCTAGGTTAATTTGAAACATTACATATTATCCACTATTAAAAAAGTAAAAAGTGAGAAATGAAAAAACGGGCTGTCAGACCAAATTTGGTTAAAATTTTTAATGTGCCAGGTTTATGAGACCTGGTTTGATTGTGAATTAAGAAACAAAAAAAAACCAAATAACACATGGACTGGAAACACTTGTTGCATATTAAAACCTTTGGTTTTGAGTGGCACAAAAAATCAATTCACTGAGATTTCAGATTTTTTTCAGCTCAGAAGATTAAAAAATAACTTGCCTGCACTGATGTGAAGGCTGATACTGAAATCTGGACTACAGCATGTTGGCCAGGTATGGTTTTAATGCAAGATGTGGCGCATGTGAAATTGCAGCCAAAAGTCAACTGCTATCTCCTGGTGAAATATAAAATGGCCTTTTTGTACATGCGTATTTTATACTTTTGTCAACAGTGCTGGCGGACATTGCTTTTATGACATGGGCTGTGGGCCGGTGGAAATTTGAACACAGGCCACATTTAGCTCCCAGGCTGGACTTTGGACATGCCTGATCTAGGAGTTTGATGTCCAAACCTGGGGATCATGACAAAATTGGTCCACTCTGGATTTTAGTTAATGCAGAGCTGAATCCCATCCAGAATCTGCGAAGCTCTTGTTTGATCCCATCATTATACTTGTATATTTGTTAACTGCTTAGATTCAGTAATGGTTAACAGAAACAATATCAATTTTTCTGAAGAGGTCAATACAAAGTTCAGACCCAAACTGTGCAAGAATTAATGGAGTAAAATCAAAGATGACCTTCAATCATAAACCTTTAATTAAAAATCACAGTGGTTTTTCCATTAGTGGCTGAATTAGGAAAATTGACAGTTAAGATATGGCAATTATAACATTATCAATAAGAAAAGTGCATTAAAATTAAAAATATATATACATCATTAACATTTTACAATGTGTAACATACATTTTTTGTCACTTATTTCATCCAGCCAAAATAAACCTATTAAAAATAAATCTTTTAACCATGCACTTATTGGATTATTCTACTGATACATTTTCTGTCCAGGGGATAGACAGAGTGCATGATATATTCAGCCAGTAAAAAAGAAAACATGGGTTTTTACAAGATGCAGGAAGTCTGGGTAAAAATGAGGTTGCATTATGAAACATATAGAATTCAGCTGTCTCCCACTACAGCAGAACTGTCACTGGAGTGCTCTGGTAATCCCTGTATTACATTATACAGAGACAGAAATGTTTGTTACTCTGTTGTACAAGTCAAGACTTTTCTGGTAAGGAAATCTGAGATCCCAGACCTCAGAAAATCTATTTTCTTTTGCTCTGTCATTATATCATGGCCTTATTTTGTGGTCCTCACTTGGTTCTCTTTTCTCCAGACTCGCTTCCTTCCTGCTGCATCTTCCTTGATTAACTTGACTCAGTTCACTTGTGCCTGATTACTTCTACTGTGACTCAACGCTTTCAACTCTGCTTAATAGCTCCACTCTTGCTGGACTCAGATGATTTTCGTGGCAATTTGATGTTTCCCAACTACCCATACACACCAATAAAAAGAAGGAAGAAAAGATGATTTAGAGACAAAGCCAGATGCTGGTGGTCTCATAGTTTATTCCCAATGCATCTTTCTAGTGTTTTGCTGATACTTGTTAAGTTATTTCCACCCTCTGCTAAACCGCTCTCTGACCTTCTTTGCTAGAGGTGGAAAGGATTTAGCAGAGAGCAGTGGGCTGCCTAGACTGAGGACCTATCTATGCTAAGATGGTAAGCAGGAACACTCTGTAAGGACAAACTCAATCCATGTAGGTGACTTCATATTAAGTTTAAGTTTAGTCAGCATTTCTGCATTAACACTAACCCTACTTGTAACAAAGGATTTTGGTTTGGTTAAAGTGGAATAGATTTTGGTCTTAAGACTGCAGCAAAAGCAATAACTATCTCAGATGGTTGAGTCACTTCTTCCTGCTCATTTTCAGTTGTGGTGTACAACAAAATGAACCAAAAGATCTTAGCAAATGCATCTAGGTAAACCATGAATGGAATAAATGATAATAAATCAAAGAATGAATCAAAATGATGCATGGAAGCAGCTTGTGTAGGAATTTCTTTTTATTGTGGCTCTTGGACTGCTCTTCATTTTTGGTAGGTTGTTTAGGCTGATTTACACATTTACCAATCACCATCTTTAATAAAACAAAGAATTGGATTTGGCTCAATCTGACTATTTTGTGCATTTGAGTTCTAAACAGACTGGTTACTGTATGAAAACAGTGATCTCACAATCCGAAATGCCTCGTGTTAGGTATATGTTATGTTACATCTGAGGAAATCCTGAGACAGCTAGAGAATAATATATATCACGCATGTTGTCGGCTGGATAGTGCTGTCATCTTGTTAAGAATACCTTTTACCTCTGCTTTCATCCGTTGTTCCATGATCAGAATTAGCCTTGTTTGGCTACAAATAATCCAATGTAGCGGAGAAAGGAAGAAATTGATTAAGAAAGTGCACCTTACTGCTTATAACTGTGAAATGCAAAGCCAGTATGATGCAGCTATGTGATTCCTCAGTAAAAAATCCAACCCCAATTTTTTGTTGCACGAATTAAATGAGTTTGAATCTAACATACATTCAGTAATATACTTACTTTATGTAGTCACATGTAATGCATTTTATGAGTGACTATATTGATTAAAACTGCGTTTATGTAAATAAACTTGTCAATGTGTGTTTGTTTCTTCTTCTTTTTTTTAACTTACAGTTGTCAGACTTGTTATCACTGGTTATGAGGATTAGAAATGGACTGAGATGATTGCAGTGTTTCCAGTTTGAGCTTAGTATAATCATCTAGAAGTGAGGGTTAGAGCAACAAAAACTACATTATGGCATCTAAACAAACACATCATGTTAACTCCACTTTCTCTGTTTATCACACAGACCAGCAGAGAACTATCTTTATTGTATGTTTTTCCGTAAAACCAATTATTTGGAATAATATGTCTCTTAAAAATGTAGGCTTAGTGTAAATTGTTTTGTGCTGCATTTTAAAGGAGCATGGAAGTGTGTTTTATGTATATCCATGACTGGGGTGAACTTTGTGTGAGCTTTATTAACCAGACAGAGGTGTTATCCATTAGTTACCTTTTATTCCCCCCTGTAGTTTAATTGTTGCCCTTTTTTTTATTTCAGCCTCATTTCTGTCTCTCTACCACGCCTTGTTCAGTGTCTGCTGAAATACTCTCATGGTGCTTATTAGGATTTCTTTCAACCCACTATTTAGTCCACAGAATATAATTTGTGGCCTTGCCTGGCATGTTCTTTCTCCTCGCCACAAAGTTTGCTCTTCTGTTTGGGTTCATGAGTATTCCAGACTCAACCTTCATTTGTGCTTGCATGAAAAGAGAGAATAACAAGGAAGGTTGCATCATTTTGAATTAATCTTTTTAGTTTTACAAATCTCTTAATCTTTAATTTTAAAAGTTATGAATGCCATTTCAATGCTATATTTTCTTTTCTTTATTTTACTTGTTAAAAACAGACAGAGACATTGCAATACAGTCCACACAGTCCAAAACTCCTGGGTTGCTTACAGAGTATATACTGTTCTGAGATGTGCCAACAGCTTCTTCTTCCGTTCCTCTTCTTCTTCTTCTCTGGTTTGTTTCTGCTCAGCACTGTCGCCGTGGTTTCCTGTGGTATTGCTCTGTTTTCTGCATCGAGTGACGGGTGTGCAAGGACCCTGAAAACGCACCAAATTACGACGTAACTGATGCAGGAGACAGACAAAACTGTGTCAAGCGTAAATGGGCCTTTAATGAGAATCTCCTGTTCCACCACATCTTAAAGGAGATCTATTGGATTGAGATCTGGTGACTGTGGAGGATATTTGAGTACAGTGAACTTATTGTCATGTTGGAGATGATCTGAAGTTTGTGACATTGTCCTGCTGGAATAAACCATCAGAAGATGCTACACTGTGGTCATAAAGTAATGAACATGGTCAGCAACAATACTCAGGTAGGCTGTGGTGTTTAAAGGATGCTCGGCTGCCAGACTTTGGGTTCACTGGTAACAAGAAAATACCCCCCACACCATTAAACCACCAGCAGTAGCCTGATCCTTTGATACAAGGCAGGATGGATCAATGCTTTCATGTTGTTTACATCAATTTCTGACCCTACCATTAGACCAGGCAATGTTTTGTGTAATTTTTTGTCAAGCCTGTGAAAGTTGTAGCTTCAAGTAATTGACCAGGTATAACCTGGTATGGGATGACAAGTGTCATTTTGTGTCACCGGCAGCGATGCATTAGGACTAAAATGGCATCTCTGCAAGCTTCAGACTTCATCCAGCTTCTTGTGTTTTCTGTAACATCATCAATGAACACAAGCAAAGGCCCATGTCATCACAATCTATGTGTTTTAAAGATTATGTTGTAGCTCCACCATACTTTTCTTCTACCCATCATTCTGGTGTTAGTTCGTTTTACTTCTAAAATTTTAAAAACATTCTTTTGAAAAATTCTACTTTGGTCTCTTTATTCTTGAAGCCTATCAATATTTCACACTTTTTGGTAGCTCTCCTCATTTGCTCTCGCAGTCTTTTCTTTGACATGAATGAGCAGTGTCCTTTACTTGGCTGGATGTTCTGAAGGTTTTTTCTTTTAAATGAAAAGGATTATGTCATTCATCATAGCTGTCCTCTCTGAATTTCCAAGCCTTTTCATGATGCAGAACTCATTGCATTTTACCCTCATTTTTTATGAAACCCTTTGATTTGGTCAGTTTAATGTTCTTGTTAAGTCATATTTTCTGTATGCAGCCAGAATTGCATGTTTATTTTGCATTAAGAACTCATTATTCATATGTTGTGACTTCAGCTTCCAAATGCAAACACACTACATAAAATCAATGTCTCACATGCCCACTTGTTGAAGAAATAAAGCGATGGACCACACCTGTAAATTAAACAGCATTAGAGTTAGTTGTCCAATCAAATTTGGCCTCCAGAAAGACTGGGTTCTACATGTCAAATATAGTGTAAATATGAAGTAACCTTCACACTAAAGAGAATCTTCACATTAAACCCAAAATAATTCTTATACCTGCAATTTGAATAAACTTAAAAAAACAACAACTACATATCCCATATTTCAAGATTCAAGAGATTTATTGTCATATACAAAAACAACAGTTTAACGCTGTGCAAGGAAATTCTTTAGTTTGCACGCTCCAGAATGTACAAAATAAAAGCACAGCATTTACAAAACAATACAACACAATAATAAACAAATAAAAAAATAGATAGAGAAGAGTGTAGCAGCAAATGGATGTAAAGTGCACAGTGTCTGTCGACATGTGTTAGATAATAGAGGACATGTACAGTAAACAGTAGTAAACCAGTCAGTGTTTGGTGTTGTTCAGGAGTCAGACGGCCTGAGGAAAGAAACTGTTTGACAGTCTTGTGGTCCTTGATTTCACACACCTGTAGCATCTCTCTGAGAGAAGTGGTGTAAAGAGTGTGTGCAGTGGGTGTGTGTGGGCTTTGATGATGTTTTTGGCTCTCCTGATAACCCCACTGGTGTAAATGTCCTGCAGCGATGTGAAGGTTATTCCAGAGATGTGCAGCTTTTATTACACGTTGGAGGGCCCTCCTGTTCTGCAGGGAGCAGTTACCATACCACACAATGATGGCACTGGTCAGCACACCCTTGACTGCACCTCTGTAGAAGTTACAAGGATTTTGGGAGGAATCCCAAATTTCCTCAGCTTCTTAAGGAAGTAGGACCGTTATTAGTTCTATAGAGTTGTGGGACCATGTCAGATCACTGCTGATGTGTTTACTGTGGAGGAAATGTCCTAATCTGTCTTCCTTCTTTGATCAGCTCATGCTTATATCTCAAATGAAGACCTCTTTGAGATCTCATACCATCACCCATCTTGCTTTCAAATCAACACGTGAAAGCTGGTCAACATGGGAAAGCTCCTGGATATGAATCTGAACTTTGACACGACGGTTGCTTTTAGGGTTGACCTGACCTCAAGCAGAGATCCGCTCAATAGGATGTAGAACAGATGACAAAAGGCCATATCAAATCAAATCAAACTTTATTTATAAAGCACTTTTTTCATGCCAAGGGCAACACAACGTGCTTTACATAAAAGAAAAAAGAAAAAGAAAAAAAAAGGCATATTGAATGAAACAAGCCTTCATGCTACACAAATATCTCTCATTATATTCTCTTTCACATGCAGAAACATACACACACACTCAATAAAGTGTGGAGGATCCCCATAAGGAAAACACTGGAGTTAAAACAAAGATAAAATAAATGTGAGAACAGAATGTAAGAATGTAAGAACAGCAATGATAAAAATACATATAAAGGATTTCATAGGATAATGAGCTAAAAA
>JBBBVU010000007.1:7668732-7684582 GCA_037177055.1 Atherinosoma microstoma | reverse complement strand
GTGGCGCGAAGCCCTGTGCGGTTGCACAGTTCGCACAGTCCATGCGATGGCTCCAACCGCAGTGAATGCTATGTCCTCTACCAGAGCAACATCGATACCAGAATGAGTCGCCGTGCGTTTATTACTGAGCTCTCCAGGTGCGATCCAATAAATCCTTATCAGCTGACATGCAGCACAATTTTAAAAAAGATTGAAAGGAGGGAAAATTTGGCCTCTGTAAATGCCACCTTTATCTTTTTTGAAAAATGTGGCATCAGCAGGGTTTCAAAATGACCTCCTCTGGTGGTTTTTGGAGGTATCGGAATGGAAATTGGTATCACCCCTGAAATCTAATCAGTTGTTCCTTATACCATTTCTGAGATTTCCTGAAAATTTAATCAGGAAAACATAACCTTCGTGCCTTGGTGGAGGTAATAAAAACAAATTATTTACCAGGTTGTGAGTTTGGATACACGCCAAAGGGTATTTTTTATAAAGATGAGTCAACATCTGAAATAATTTTATTAGATGCAACCAAATTTAAATGACAAAATTTTAAATTTTAAAGCAGCAGTACTATAAAGCAAAACGCAGATGTCACATGAACCCTTGGCTGGAGAAAAAATGGTTGTGAATTGCAATTTTGTAGCCTCAGGTTGCTGCAGGGCAATGATGGCCCTATGAATATGTAGCCTACAATGAATGTCAGTGTGCTAACAAAATGAGTCAGAAGCACACAGTTTTTCGGTCAGAAAGTTATTTAGTGTCCCTTTTAATTAAATAAATGTAAATCATTTGACTCAACTAAAAACCCTGCATTTATAATTTTAATGACTTATGCCAGCATAAAAGCTGATACTTTCAACTTGTTTAGTTAAAAAGTAGAAAAATAATAAGGAAAAAAAAACATCCCTCAAATTTTAAAATGGCTTTGGACAACAGGGTTACAAAGCCCTCATTTTACCAGCAGAGCTCTGGTTCCAGAGCACAAATTTAGTAATTGACCTGCTCGTCAGCATTTCCCCAAAGTGAGATTTAAAAATCCCAAAAAGGCCCTGCAGTGACTTGATATATGTCTCACATTTTCCAACCAACTGCACAAATTGGAATGGTTTGTCACCATTAGCTGAAGTCTGAAACAACAGGACTATATCCACTTATCTGCAGGAGAAACCTTTGACATCAGCAGAAAATGATCCAATTTCAGAAATGTATGCAGAAAAAAAGTTTTCATGTCGAATTTCAGAAATAGTTCACTTATTGAAGAAAGTCAGCGATCTCAGGCACGACGCAATTAAGCCAAGGGATTCCCAACTTAGTCTTTCTGACAGTCTTCAGCTCTCCGTCTCTTGATATCAGCATTTTTTTTCATCTGTCTCTTCTTTTCTCTGTAGATTCCTCAAAATGCAGCTGTCAGGAGTTGTATTCTGCTTCCCACAGTGCACTGCATTATTCACAGGTCCCAGGTTTGTCCTTTGATCTAGATAAAATTAAGATGGCAGATTCTCAGGAAGGCTATACAGATCTGTGGGATCTGTAAAGTTGCACATATGTTACTCTGTGTGCAACGTCATTGCAACCTCCTCAGGAGGATTTGAATCTGAAGAGTGAGGGGGAAAAAAAGAAAAGTTTTGAAATAGTGCAGCACCTCTTGATAGATAGATGTGGATCTTGATAAAAGGATCACATAATGTAGAAAACTACATTTAATTAACAGCCCATTCTTGTAGTTCTCTCTCTTGTCTAGTGTAATTGCAGCATCCATCACACATAAGTAGGACCGTTTTCACTGCTGACACCCTTAAGGCAGGCATAGGAAGCACTGCAGCTAAATGGGCACTTTAATTACAGACCTCCAGCCCAACACATGCAATCTAAGAGCTTTAGGTCTAAGACAAACAAATCCACCCAAGCATGCTAACACTGATGCATTCACATAGAAACCTACGTGGCACACTGTTATTAGAATGGGTAACATTTGTCTAAATTGGTGACCATTTTAGCCCTACTGTGAAGTTTTACTTCCCCATACAGTATATGTGCTTAATATGAATCTACTATCACAGAACAAATCTTTAGTTTCTTTAAAACAATGGGCGAAGGGAGATATCTGCATACAGATGAGGGTCTTTATGACTCATAATCAACTGTAAAGTGTCTAAATAGGCTGTTGTTCAACAAAATAAGTGCCTAAAAGTGAAAATTGAATGTATTTTAGTTTTTTTTACAGAGATGTACATATCAAAGTCTGGTATGTGTTATCATTTAATGCAATTGGTGTAAGGTTTGTGCTTGACTGATAGCAAAACTCACTGTGTCAGGAGACAGTTCTGCTCGGCACTTCCTGTCACTCAGCTGCTCCTCCCTCTCCACCTGCAGCTGTGCTGATCAGCTCTGCACACCTGGCCTTCATCACTGGCTCTATAAAGCAGGCTCTCTCCACCTATTCAGTGCAAGTTTGTCGTTGTACTCCGGGACTTGATTTTGTCCAGTTTCTTGTTGGAATAAATCTTTTATTCATCAGAACTTTGAACAGCTTGAGTCCTTCCTTAAAACATGACACACCGATTCAAAGAATAAAAGTTAATTCTTCTTCCTGGTTTTGTAGATGGGGGGAAAAAAAATCATCTTATAACACCACACAGTACTGAGCTGATTGCTATGTTTAGTGGTGTGGTCAGTGGTGCACTGGAGAATGGCACAAAATAAACAACATTTTTAAAGCTTTTTTTTTTTTTTTTTTTTGTTGGTAGGTGAAAGATCCTCTGTTACCAGCATAAAAATTCCATCAATTTGTACATATTGCCAACTTCATTGGAAACTTGTTAGTCTAATCAAATGCCTCTTGCCTATTGGCCGGATGAGTATTTGTAACAGTGCACTGAGCTTTGTCTTGTGCTCTGTGTGTGCATAACTCAGGGAAGTAACCTGACATGGAGAGAAAATACACTCAATAACAGCTTAAAATGTGCAATACTTGATATATAAATGTGTAAAACATTTTGAGCATCTGAGTACTTGTACATTCTTTAAACTCGCATTTGCAAGTATGAGCTTTAATCTACTTAGAAGAATTTTGCAGGACAAATTCTACTTCATGAAAAAGAAAGCTGGAAAAAGGTTTTGTGCATATTCACAAATATAACAACTCATGTCAATAACATATTGTTATGAAAACATCAGCATTAGCCCTTAGCTTATGGGACATTACAGTAGAATTTCTTCCTATCATATTGCTTCCCAATATTTGGGTAAAAAGTTACATGGTATCCCTTTAAGGCATGTGCACGCATCAGATTACATTTGTGTGTGGATCAGCTTGTATGTGCATGTGGGATATGTAACCATTATTGAGTCTATTTTCTCTCCACAACAAATCATTTCATGATGCAAGTCATTTAAAATAATTGTCTCGAAGTACTGCGATGGCACTATTGTGTTCTGTCTAAAAGGGCCAACAAGGCTGTTATTAAATTTCCATCACTTGCTTGGTTTTTTCCCTCAGTTGTCATTTACTTTGTTGATATTGTTCACTGTGTAATATTTCCTGTGTGAACTTGTGTAAACATTTTATGGTAGTTCATGCCATCTTCTCTGCTTGAAATCACCTGTCTGTGTGGATTTAGTTTGCTGTTGCCCTTTCAGGTACCCAGTAGTACACAGTAGGTGCAAAACAGAACAACAACTTATAAGCTTTTCTACTTTATCCTCTTCTAGCATGTTGTTCAAGCTCACATACATCTATAAATTCAACAACATACTTGCATATAGAAAGAAAGCACTGGAGCACATTCTTACAAACCAGATTAGTTTCAGCCAGATGGAGACTTTGTGGCTGTATGTTGCAGTCTAATCTCAGTACGCTTCAGCCCAAAACAGGATATCAGTTTAAAACGAATACTTCATGAAAGCATGTTAATCAGCTATGCACAGGGAATTTGCTTGCAACCATGGAAATACTTTTTTTTTTGTATGTATATCTGTGTTTTAAACAAATGTTGCAGCAATGGAACTGATGCTTTTTACTGCAAATACTGAATGTTGGCAGTTGTGTTATTTTTGGTCTGGATATGTCCTGGGGCTTCAGTTAAATAAACTGTTTGTGTCCTCATCTCAGAGAGGAACAATAGAATTTATCTTTTAAACTCACATCAGCTTTCAGCCAGAAAACTTGTTGACATGGTGGAACGTGACAAAACTACTAACAACCCATCCTGTAGGGTAAATTTGATGTGCACAAGAGGTTGTTTGTCACAAAAAGGAAGACAATCCAGTAAGAAAATTTAGTTTGTGTTTCTCTTTAGAAATGTTTGTGGCTTTATAATTTTGGATATCTCTGGCATGAATCACATTAATAATCTCATTCCAAAGGCAGTCTGGGTCCCAGCATGAATTTCTATGTTGGTTTGACACATATTCACACACAATCATTGATGACAGCAGCCTCCCACAGGACAATATGACACACTTTTTAGGAAGTAGTCACAGAATATGACAGAGGTCAAAATATGAACCCACACTCCAAACTTCTCAGATCAAAATCTGACTGAGGAGCTTCAAGATGCATTGGAACAATCCCAGTCCACAAATCCCAAAGAAACTCTGCCAACATGTCAGTGTCAAACATCACTGGAAAGCTCTGGAGGAGGTCCATACCCTGGTACCTCATAGCAGATTTGGCAGCATGAGTGAAACAGACACAGCATTGGCAGTAAAGCATCAGGCATTCATTTAAGAAATGTTGGCAACAATAGAGACACAATTGCATCAGTCATAAAGAATAAAACTATGACCAGACTTGAAACAACATACTTTGAATCGCTGAATAAATCAAATGTTCAGTCTTTAAAATAGTTGGAGTGTGATCACTTGAGACTGCTTTCCCAGTTTTGTCACCATCAAAAATGAGGACAGCATTTTGTACCGGGACTCTTAAAAGAACTACTGACACAAAATTGTGACACGCACAAATTATAGTATTAAAAAACGAAGGGGATTGTTTTTTTGATAACTTGCATTAAATGGAGTGAAAATTGTGATCATTAGCCCAATTTTGCATTTTAGCAATTTTTCACATCTCCACAGTTGGTGGTGGCTAAAGATAATTTTGGTTATGTTTTAAAAAAGATTAAAGTTTTGGTGAAATTGTCGGTCTCAGTTATCATCATATGGTCAATGGCATGGATAACTCCATCCAAGCATGCAACTGGTATCTTAAGTTAATTTAATATAATTAGTTGCCATTCTTGCAAACAATCAAAACTTATTGTTACAATTATTTCCAATGTTACAAAATCGTCCAAATACTGCTAAAAAAAAAAGCAGCTAAATGTTACCGTGTATTCTTTATTCTCTAAAATCTTCAAGTGCTATTCCTGCAATGCAGCTGTGTAATTTTCTCAGTAGCAACATCAGCTCTTTATTATGACGACTGTTAGAGTCCAGTGTGGCTATGCTTTCACAATAACTTGTACTTGCACGACATAGCTACCTGATTACTTATGCACAACATGAAGTAGTGTTTAAATTAGCTCACTATAGACCAGAGCGTGAACATATCCTTGATTGTTAGAAAATGCTTAATGTTTGTGTTGTTTTTGGCTGTTCAGTCACTTGAATCTTGAAATTGATCACAAGGAAATGTGAAGTAACCTCGAAGTCATAGAAAAGTGGCTTATAAATCTTTTATTGGGTCCAAAAGGAGCTGAGGAAAAGCATGTCATAGTTTGCAGTGATAACTTGCTTAAAGGTTGATAAATAACTTTATTTAAATTAGTTAGGGTCCTTCTCTGTTTGCTTCTCCGGGATGTCCAAGCAAACTTTATGATGAAAACTACATTAATTCTGAAGGAATACAATGTGAATAGAAAGGAGAATATATTACGAGCTGATGGAGATTTTCAAGAGGTTGTTTATTGTGGTAACCTTTATTTGAGGTTTGACTTTATTTTTAACCGCTAGTATCACAGGACAACTGCAGTTAACAAATTATACAAAAGATTAAACACTAAAGGAAACAACAAGATTTAAAATACAGTAGGTGACATTTGAAATAAATTTATCTCTGTTGTTTTTGTGGAATACCTGTAATTAAAGCACTGTTTAGACCAAACTGATTTTGCTCTGCTCACTGCCTCCTTATTTCACAGTGGCCTATTTGTCTTGTTTATATTGACATTAATATTTACGAGAAAACCTCTGCAGTTTTGAAGGAGACAAGCAGCAGAGGCAGTCAAGTGGTTTCCAAAAGATTGTTTACATATTTGGTCAATGCTTTAACTTATCTTCATTACCCAGGCTTACATAAAAAAAAATCAATACTTCATCAGAGCTGTTTGGACTGTGTCTTCAATGAGCAGTGAGCATGCAGAATTTACGCAACATCAATTTTTAAAACATGTACATCGCTCCTCCCTGAGGAGAGAGCAAAACAGGAGCTGCACAGATCTATTGTGGGTATTGATTGTTGCCTCAGGACTAAATTTGAGTGTAATTTGATATGCAAGATTTTAAGAAATGAACCAAGACTTGTTATTTTGTTGCATAGATGCACGACAAATTATATGTGGGGATGATATAAGAACCTGTGGCTAACTAGATTTAAGATCTCACTTCCTTTTATACTATACCATCATTTCCAATTTTCCATCAGATATTTACTGATATCAAATATTACTCCAATTCTCATCTGATGCAGAAGAACTTGGGAATCACGCACACCAAGTGCTGCTTTTATTCCCCGAACATACCAATACCACAGTGAGCTCAAAACTCCCACACAGAAATCTTTTGAATCTTTATCCTACTCGTTGTAAACATAGAAACCATTACAATGCTCATTACACATGCACGCATATAATGCACACACAAGGCAAGCTCAGTCCTTCACTCTATAGCACAAGCATAAGATTGAGAATAGGAGATTTTCATGTATTTGAAAGATTTATGTTGTACTGGTCTTTCGGCAAAGCTGATTGTGGTGTTTCTGTCTGCAATCACACCGAAACACCACAAAGTCAGACAGAGAAGACAGAATGAGAGGAAAAACACACATACAAATCTGAACAACAATATTTCACTGATGTAGATGCATTGCAGATATGCAGTGAAAGCTACAGACATCATCTCTGACATCAAGTCCCCCCCCGTCTGTCACTGAGCAGAGCGTTTAACTATTCCCTCTGGTGTCCCCTGCTGTGTCTCAGGAAAGTGTTTCTCCTTTTTGTGCAGGAGACACCAAAATGATGTGATGTAGCTTATCTCCTTCCATAGCCAAAAGTTAGCACTCATCTGCAAGACCACAAGGCATTTTTCTAAATCAAAGTTATAGACTCATTGACCACTTTATCAGATCCACCTTGCTAGTATTGAGTTTGACCCCCTTTTTTCCTTAAGAACTGCCTCAATACTCAGTGGCATAGATTCAACAAAGTGTTGGAATCATTCCTCAGAGAATTTGCTCCATATTGACATGATAGCATCACACAGTTGCTTCAGATTTGTCGGCTGCACATCCATGATGTGAATCTCCCATTCCACCACATCCCAAAGGTGCTATATTGCATGGAGATGAGGTGGCTATTGAGGCCATTGGAGTACAGTGAACTCATTGTCCTGTTCAAAAACCAGTTTAAGATGATTTGATCTTTGTGACATGGTCATGATCTTCTTCTAGAAGAAGCCGTCAGAAGATGGTACACTGTAGTCATTAAGGGATGGTCAGGTAGGCTGTGTTTTTTAAACCAAGCTCAATTGGTACTGAAAGGCCCTTAGTGTGCCAAAAATATACCCCACACCATTACACCACCACCAGCCTGAACTGCTGATACATGGCAGGATGGATCAATGCTTTCCCTGTGTTTCCATCTAATTCTGACCGTACCATCTGAATGTTGCAGATACAGAGAGTCGTCACAACAGGCAACATCTTTTTTCAATTTTCTGTTGTCTAATATTGGTGAGTCTGTATAAGTTGCAGCCTCAGTTTGCTGTTCTTAGCTGCCAGGATTTGCACCTTGTGTTGTCTTCTGCTACTGTAGCCCATCCGCTTCAAGGTTCTAACTGCTGTGCATTCAGAGATGGACTTCTGAATACCCTGGCTGCAACCAGTAGTTGTGAGTTACTTTTGTTACCATGTATATTGGCTGACTTGCTATTTCTATTAACAAATAATTGGAACAGGTGTACCTGATAAAGTGACTGAGTGTTTTTCAAAGTTGAATTAATAAGCATTTTAAGTCAGGTTATACTGTAGAAATATTTGGTGACAAATTGTCCAACTTGGGCTCTGTTCATTATTCCTGGTTGCAGGTAAAAAAGGTTACAGAGTGGTTGCTGTCTAGTCAGTGCTGTTATGATTGAGTTTTCCCTAGCCATTGCATGTTGTGGTGAGCAGGTGCTATATAAATAGAAATTAAACTGCTGACAATATTTCTACTCTGAAATCCTAACTTATGGTACATGCTGTTTATTAAAGTTGGGTTCAACATTAAACTCGGTTCTGTCCATGCTTTAATGTCCACGAATGATATCCTTAACAAATTCCCTCATCTTACAGGCATCCTCCACCAGTGGGCTCAGAACTTCTTGCTTGGCCAGGCTCAGACACCCACCTGCAGAGCGCTCTGCTAGGATCTGCTTTAGCCTCAATACTACCGCCCACAGACTCTGAGACTGTGCCAAAACTTTGTTCATGTTTTACAAAAACACTATTCCTCTCATGGTGTTGAGATTTCCTCTAGTTAAATGGTTTCTTTTTTATCTCCCTGTCACATACTGTGATGTCCTCTGTCTCTCCCTCCATCCTGTCAGTCTCCAACAGTCAGGTTCAGACTGAATGGGAACAGGGCTGCCGACCCAGATGGCGTTCACGCCTGCAAAAATCAGCTTTGTAGGATTCTACAGTACCTCAACAACTTTAGCCTGAGTGAAAAGAAAGTTTAAGTGCTGAGCAAACTTTTTCAAGTTAGTGTTAAGGTGTTAGTAGCTGTATTAACTGTCTACAACACAAATGTCCTGGAGAGACTGAAATTGGGTCACCCAAGAAAGCAGGTAAGCTCCTTTCAGGACCAGGTAGAGTTTACTTATCATCCTGCTATTTAGTTTGAAGATGCCACAATTTACCTGCTTCAGGAAATACACTCTCATCTGGACAAAGGAGGCAGTGCTGTGGGGATCTTGTGTGGTTTATTTTGTTTTTTCCAAGTGCTTTTAAATACTATTCAACATACAACGTTGTGTTAGAAGCTCTACAAAAAACAGACATAGCTTCCAAAATGTAAAATTATTCACTACCTCACAAATAGAGGTTTGGTTAACAGTAAAGAAGCACCACAGGGCACTGTACTCACACTTTCGCCTCACTTTGTACACCTCAGACTTTCAGTACAACTGAGATCCTGTCATCAGCAAAAATGCTCAAATGGCTCTGTAGTTGTGAGGTGTATCAGTGATGGACGAGAGGCTTAGAATAGGAAGTGGTAGACCTCTTTGTGGCAGTGGCAGAGCTAGACCTTTATACGTGGGGGGCAGAGGGAGTCATATAGGCTCTGTCCAAATGTCCACACTACCCCCTAACCCTCATTCACTACATGGGGCTTCATTATATAGCAGACTATCAACCTGATCTCATATATACGTGAAATAAACACAATGTTATTTCAACACCCTCCACTTATTTACATGTTGGTGGCACGTAATTGTTCAAAATTACCATGAAAAAAGTCCCGCAGGCAACATAAGAGCCCCACAATTGATTTATTGGCCCTGACGTGCTCGGGATTTTAAAGGCTATATGCAAATATCTGTGCATTATTTTGCTAGAAGTCATATGAACCATTTGTGAGAACAGCCTGACCAAAGTTAATTTAGTGAAATTAAATAAGCATATCTGCATTCGAAAATGTAAAATGAAGCCTTTTGTGGAACCAGGGAAATCGTGTAACTATCACAAAAAAGTTCCCCATTGACTTTACATTGCCCAACATGTAAATAAGTGGAAAGTTGCAGACTGTGTAGTGCACTCATTCTGTTGGCAATTCAGACACAAAGCTGGCTATTTTCCCCTCACGCAGATAACGTGACTACAAGCTGTCACCACGGCAACCCCGACACGCCTGAAGATGTCATTCCAAATCGAATCCAAATTCTTATGTGAAAATATTTTATTTCTTCATATTGTATTTTATTATTTATTTGTTGCATATCTGTTCTATAAAAATGAATGGTCTACTATGGTTTTATTTAACCTGCTTTGATGTTCATGCCACTCGTCACTTGATGCGGGATATTCAATCGGAGAAATGGTGCCAGTTTTAAACTTTAGCATCTTCTTACTAACACTAATTGAACTAATAATCGTAAAAATAAGAAAATGACGGCAGATAAGAAGACTGATGAGGAGAATGCCGCTTGTTGCGTTAGTGCGTAAGTGAATAGAGCTCCTGCCTGCAATGCATTGTGGTCTATCAGCTCATCTATTGCTCACTACTTTTCAAGGTGCATTGTGGGTAATTCTCTCTGGACATTCGGACACCCTTAGAAAATGGTGTGACCACTAAATAGGGCAGTATATAGGGAATTGTGTGTACATTCGGACACAGCCATATACTAAGAAAGGAAATTATTGTGTTCCTCTCTCTAACACACACAGGGGTCTGTATCTGCTTGATCTGTGTCCTGCCTCTTTACAAAAAGTTCAGAAATGTCTCCATTTCTTCTCATCCCTGTTTCTTTTTATGCAAAATAAGACTGGTTACAGGCTATATTTCTCCACATTTTTATACTTTATCATAGCTTACTTTAAAATGAGCTTAGTCAGCACTAAGTAACTTGGAGGTAAACTTCTAGCATCTTTGTAGTTTATTTTCAGCTCCAATATGAAAATCTTCTTGCTAACATCAGGTTAATAGCCTTACATAACATTAGTAGTTGCACTTGCAAAGGGATAAAATGTCTTCTAGAAATGTGCAGCCAAATGTCAATCAATCGTTTTAAAGGATGACTAATTTGGAAAATACTTTAAATTTTACTTAAAACTGGTGTAATGACACTGGTGATCCAGGCATGTCTGGAAATACCATTCTGTCCTTCTCCTCCAGGGACCTGTCAATCACCTGAGGTGGCACCTGGGCTTTCCAATCAGATTTCAGCAGTGGCCAGTGCCCCCCTGCCCACCCTTTTAGCTACGCCTCTGCTGTGTGGCATGCTGCGGGGATGACCACCTAATTTTGAAATGTGAACAAGACAAATGAGTTGTAATGGAGATTTAAGGACACCAGGAACAAGTGCTATTTACAGCCTGTGAGAAGAGGTAGAGGTGGACTATAGAGGGAATGTGACATTGAGGCCGTTCACAGGAAGGGACAGAACAGATGCTTCTTTTTGAAGAAGTTCCGGTCTTGATTACTGCAAGATGTTGCATATCTCATTTAAGTCTGTTGCAAAAAGTGCAACTAATTTTGTAGCCATCTGTTGGGGACGCAGCATCAGAGCTAGAAACTGAACAAACTGATAGAAATGGCTTTGTGCTGGAGATTACGCTTGAGCTGCTGGAGCTGATCATGCAAACAAGAACGTTACCAAAATTGCTCAAGATGATGAACAAAATTACATACCCTCTAAACAAAATAGCAAATAAACAAAAATAACTTCAGTCAGATGTTTCTTGGGGTCCCCTGTACTGATTATAATGACCATTTGCTTTATATCTTAGTATATATTTATCATTCACACAGCATCAGTATTTGTGTTTGATTGTCCCATTACATTTGGCTTATCTAAGATCATTGATTAAGTCCTGTGAACCAGGACATTAACCAGTATTTATATTGTTTGATGTCATTGCTCTTACTTTACATTCAGTGCCTGGAAAGAAAAGTGACCTTCTTGTGTTTGCATGAAAAATAAAGGGTAAGTTTTCAAAAGTCCTGTCCAATACCTTTTAATATAATTTTTCATAAATATGTAGTTCAATGTGATGTACTTGTCAGCCCATAGAGTTGCTTTCGTTCGAACCCAACAAAAAAAGGCTCTGAATGTGTGAAATCATTCCTGAAATCTTTTGTATAGGAGAAGACAAGCAACGACAAAAATCAAATCTAATGTCAGTTTAGGGATTGAGATTAATAAGTAGTCTGTGAATCTCTAATGCAGCATAATGGGACGGAAATTGCATTTTTGAACAGCAGTGGATTTGCTTCTCCATTAGTGTGGAAAAAATGTCAGAAAGCTGTTGCAAAAAAGCAAGCAGGGCCATTCAATCCAGATATTACTGAGTTGTTCCTAATCACATAAAGCAAGCAGGGCCATTCAATCCAGATATTACTGAGTTGTTCCTAATCACATATTGTAGCCTGTGTTGAATGCCAGTCACCTTATTGTTATTCTGCCAGCAGTTTCTAAATTAATTCTCCAAACCTGAACAAAAAGATTTATTTACCATTGTTCCGTCATAATAAAACTTACAGAAAGTAGGACACCACATAGTGTGTCAAAGTTCCTAAAGCTAACTTTTCTCAGGAATGTCACTCATTAAAAAGAAAGTCTGTTTTTTTTCCCATATAAACTGCAACATGCTAATTTCTCTGTAAAGATCATGTTGTTTTAGACAGTGACTAAAATTTTCAGCTTTGACTGTCCTGGGCTTACAGCCATCTGGTTTGGTGGAACATGTAAAATATCTTTCTCCCCTTGAGTAAATCAATCCCTTTTCTGAATGCTAAATAAATGATTTTGATGTGATTTCAATGCTAATAAAGTAAGGAAGGAGGGATGTTTAGCCTTGCCTCTAGGTGTTCTGTGTTGGTCTGTCAGCAGCCATGTCACTTGTGTGACATTGGCTACCGCTGTCTGCATTTTCACTGGTTGCATATTCCAAAATAAAAATGTAGTTTTTTCAATACCTAAAATCCTTCTCTCTGACTATATTAAGATCAATGAAAGTTTATACCTGTGTGCTAACATAAATGGGCCCTAAGCTAGAACTGAAGATCAAAGGACAAATCTGTGGCATATCAGTAGCAATGTGACAGCCATATGGGGCTGCTGTCACGATGAGGAGTGAACCTAAAGGCAAAAATCTGGATTTACTGGTGGTCTATACCTTTTAGATGCCATAAAGTGACGTGCAATGCTTCAAAGCTTACCTAAGAGCTCCAGTGGGAATTCAGGTTTAAACTGACAACTCCCTGCAGAGGTGTCCAATGAGTAGGAGACCTCACAGCAGGCTCTACTGTATCTAGGCTGTGAGCACCTGTTGCCAAGAAGACACGTAGGAGGTGACATTGGGACTAGGAGGTCTGCTGCAAAAAGAACTTGGATCAGGTGACACCCACACTATTAAGTTGCTTGAACTAATATTCAGATAGTTATTTTGTTGTCTAAAAAAAAATATCATGCAAACATCATTAGCTATTCTTTACTAGAAGAAAAAAATGGGGGGGGGTATTATATAAAGATTTTATTCAAACTTTATACACCAACAGCTGTGAGCTTTGAAACAAGCTGGCTTGAATATCTGGAAGTGGTGTAGAGTTTAATTGTTAATTTAATTTCATATAAGGTTGACTGTCTGATCTGTGCCTTTTCCCTCTTACCGACAGGTACACCTGTTCAATTGCTTGTTAACACAAATAGCTGATTAGCCAATCACATGGCAGCAACACACACATTTAGTCATGTAGACATGGTCAAAACTACTTGCTGAAGTTCAAACTGATCATCTAAATATAGAAGAAAGGGGTTTTAAGGGATTTTGAGTGCGGTATGGTCGGTGGTGCCAGACGGCTGGTCTGAGTATTTCAGAAACGGCTGACTAGGATTTTCACTCACAACCATCTCTAGGGCTTTTTAATGTCAGATATCAGAAGGGAATGGGCAGACTGGTTGGAGATGATAGAAAGTTAACAGTAAATCAAGTAACCACTGGTTCAAACCAAGGTTGAAAACAATCTCTGAACACATAACATGTCCAACCTTGAAGCAGATGGGTTACAGCAGCAGTAGACCAAACTTCCTGTCAGCCAAGAACATGAAACTGAGGCTACAATTCACACAGACTTGCCAAAACTGGACCATAGAAAGCAGGTAAAATGTTTTTTGGTCTGATGAGTCTCCATTTCAGCTGCAACATTGAGATGGTAGGGTCAAAATTTGGTGGAAACAACATTAAAACATGGACCCATCCTGCCAGCAAGATAATGTCACAAAGCTCAAATCATCTCCAACATGACAATGAGTTCACATTACTCCAATGGCCACCACAGTCACTAGATCTCAGACACTTTTAGGAAACTGGAGATTCTCATCACGGATGAGCTGCCGACAAATCTCCACCAACCGTGTGATGCTATCATGTCAATATGGAGCAAAATCTATGAGGATTGTTTAAAACACCTCGTTGAATCTTTACCACTAATAAATTAAGGCAGTTTCGAAGGCAAAAGGGTGTCCAACCTGGAAGTAGCAAAGTGTACCTAATAAAGTGACCAATGAGTGTATGTAGTCTTATCAACATCTGGCATTTTGGCAGGACCAGCACTTGCTGAATAAATCTGCAAACTTGCATCACTCCAACATCACTACAGTAGTTTTAATCGGAGGGATAATGAACTAAAGCTGGCTTTGTTCCAGCCTTTAACTGTCATTCATTATATTCTAGAGCTCAGGGGTGTTGTTAGGGACTCTAAATAGCCTTGAAATCTGTGGATTTCCATATGGCACCCAAATCATTGTCAAGATTTTAAGAGTAAGATTACTTTAAGTTGTATTTAATTTGTCATTTGCATAGGCAGGCTTTTAGAAGATGATATCAAAACAAAATGAAAATAATGTAAGTTTTCATTCATCTCTTTTTCTGATCGTCTTTCTTGTCAGCAGTGGGCGTAAAACACAGAGGAAATCAAAGCCTTCACAATGATGACAGTTACATGCAAAATTTCATATTGCCAACTGTTTGTTATACATACATATTTCTTTTATGTACCAGCTCATATCACAGAGTTTCTGCTATAATTGTGTGACAAGGGGTTGAATTTCATCTGTCACTATCACAAACTTTTGAAGTATTAATTCATACTTCCAGGGGATGTGGAATAGATGGTGCTTGTATAAAATTCAAAGAAACAGGAACATATTCTCTTCTCACTTTTTAAACCAACATGTTATATTATTATAATGTGTGTGGGTTTAATGCTTGATTGGAATGAATCTATTTTTTAATGCTTCCTCTGTTTTGACATCCAGACCTATTCTGACAACATCCAGGGCTGCAGCCCCAGACGCCTGAGCTAAAACACACCTACGCTAGACCTGATAATGCCACTTAATGGCTAAACAAATAAATACATTTAAAAAGAGGTAGGCTGTTTTCATATCATAATATTCTAAAATTAAATTTATTTTCTGTGATAATCTGTACAGGGCATTTTGCAGAGCTGTTGCTATGGATACGGGCAGTTTTAAATACCCAATGTTTGTCTAAGGTGTCCTCTAATGCAATCTTATAAACACCTGCCCACCTGTTTTTCACCATTATAGAAGTAATATAATGACCAATTCATACTCAGCATTGAACTGCCTGATGGAAAATATTCTGTACACCTGATTGAAAAACACACCTTTCTATTATACAGGGCAGCAATTAAAAACCTTTTCAAACTGAATGCATCTAAAATGTTTTCCACTCATTAAAAAAATCCAATATTCCTTTTTGTTTTTCTGGCATTGTATTATATGTGGTATGGTCATATACCACAAAGAATTGTCCGTTATTGTCCATAACGGACAATTCTTTGACGGACAATTCTTCACATCCTCTACACACCACAGTGAAGAAACAACAGAGTGTGTTCAGTGGGAGGCTTCTTCAAGT
>JBBBVU010000007.1:7586795-7601430 GCA_037177055.1 Atherinosoma microstoma | reverse complement strand
CATGTTTATTTCTGCTGTGAAGTTGGCCTTTTTAACATGGGAGTCAATGGGGATCTGCTCTGTTTTGCAGCCAGCACTTAGCGGGTGAGGGGGTAACTGCAATTTTTGGCACTTCCGCATAGGCTTCACGTTTCTAAGCCGGAGGTTGCCCCTTGGTTCAAACCCTGCCTGGGCCCTCCTTCATCACACCACATAAAGAATTTTGATCCAATTAATAAACGACTCCCCAAAGCCAAATCTCCCCAGTGTAGAAAACAGGAAAGGCCAGCTCACTCTATCGAAAGCTTTTTCAGCATTGCATTGAGAGTGAAAATGATGGATTTTGACTGTTGAAGAGTTTAGCTGAGCAATCTTCATGTGTTGCTTGATGCATGTCTACCTTTTATTAAACCAGTTTGATCAGGATGGATGATGAGTGGGATTACTTTTTCTAATCTGTGTCAATGCTTTAGTGATAATTTTTTTAATATATTTTCTCCCATATGTACACTAATAGTTATGTTGATGATGATGATGATGATGATGATTTCCCCACAATATCTTTATCATATGTTTTCACATTGGCTTGCCTTGTGTATGAAATATGTTATAAATTGCCTTGCCTTTATACATTTATATCTGATTCTTCTGTATTCTAATTTCCTCTAGGTTATGTCATGTCTGTTGTGGCACTGAGCAGCTGACGGTCTGAGTTTCTGGTGACATATTTTTTATTTTGTCAAAGAGACCTTTATTTCGAAGAGGCTTTAGCTCCTCCCATAACTTCCGGTTTCGCTGCGTGCTTCTAACTTATGTTGCAGAAGTGTATCTTTGCTGCTGTGTTGAGATAAATAATCATGTCTCTAGAGGTGGAATCTGCTGAGTAAGTATAGCATTAAATCAATGATAAAGCATTTGTGTTTATAGAATACATTTAGGACTAATAACTCCATAATTGTTGATTATTTCCAAGGTGAGGCCTGTTTTATCCTTCGCTGTAGTACAGTGACGTTAGCTTTGCAGCTAGCAGGCTAACGTACATTTCTACATCTGTAGATGTTGATTTTTACTATTTGGCCTGTCAAAATAGGAAAAGTTTCATTTTAAATGCAGTAGTGTAAGTCACCCTTCTTTTATGTGCACCAATGTTGTTTAACTGCAGTAAATGGCAGTTATGGTAAAGAAGCTTAAGTTAGCATTAAGCAACGTTGGGCTCGGTAGCTAACCATTGATTCTGCTCTCTGAAGTCTTCAGCAGCGAAAAAAAACTTGTTTAAATTTACTCTATATTGTCTGAATATATGCACTTATGTGATATTTTGCATTCAAGGTGTTTTCGATGTAATTCACTGAATTGCGTTAAAATAAAAAGAAAACAACATATAGATTTGGTTTGTGTTAAACAAGTTTTACTCTTAAGGTGCCTTGAGAATAAATTCTCGCAGTATAAATGATCAGTCATAAACTGAATCTGTTAAAAGGAAAAAAGAAAACGTTTGTAGGTCTTAACTGACTCGCTTCCTAGAAGCAACATTCCATATTTCTAAACCTCTTTTGGTTCAATCCATGCAGCATTAGAAGGATATTAATCACGTTTTTCTGGAGAGTCGACCTAAATATTTAACTTTTAAAATAGCTAAAGTGTATGTCTTTATATTCTAATTAATCCTATTTGCTATGGTAATTAAATGAACCTATTAAGCTAACTAACTTATCATACTGGCACTAATTTTAAACAAACAGTAGTTTCCCTTCTTTTAGATATAGATTTTTCTAGTTATTTAGTCTCTACCATCATGATGAAAAATAAAACAACAAATAATTATTTTAATTTATTTTTCTAAAATATCCCTCACTATAGAACTATGACTTCTCACACCACTTTTATAGTATGAATAGCTTTATCTGACTGCTAAATTTTCTTTATTTCATCTATTTTATTTGTGTTGCAGCGTGATCCGTCTGATTATGCAGTACTTAAAGGAAAACAATCTGCACCGGACTCTAACCACACTGCAGGAGGAGACCACAGTGTCTCTGAACACTGTGGACAGTATAGAGAGTTTTGTGGCAGACATAAACAGTGGTCACTGGGATACTGTCCTGCAAGCCATCCAGTCTCTCAAACTGCCAGATAAAACCTTGATAGACCTTTATGAACAGGTAAGGTTTGGATAAATGTTGGTTTAAAATGTGGAACTTAACATTTGACAGAGTTCTCACACATGGCTGTGTTTGTCCTTATTTTCTTTCTGCTCTGTAAAGCACTTCAGGTGACACTTGTGTTTGAAAAATGCTAGATAAATAAAGTTGCATCTAGTTAGCTGTGTTCCAAACTCTGGCCTGGATAAAGCTGTTTCTTAGATTATGAAAATAATGCTTAAAGTATAACCCTGTCTCATCTATAATTAGCCGAAAGTAATGGTAAACACATTCTTCTTATGTGTCATTGGAAAATGCATTGGAGCTTTGTAAGTTTAGGATGACCTATAAAGGATTTTTAATGGTTTCAATGCAAAGATAACATCCTGGTGTCCTTACTTACTCCAGCACATCATACCCAAAGTAATGTTTCCTCCTATTAAAGTGTGTTTGTGTTGTTTTCTTACCAGGTCGTCTTGGAGCTTATTGAATTGAGGGAGCTTGGTGCAGCCCGTTCACTCCTTAGGCAGACGGACCCCATGATTATGCTGAAGCAGACTCAGCCTGAAAGATACATCCACCTGGAGAACCTGCTGGCTCGCTCCTACTTCGATCCCAGAGAGGTGGGTCCAGAATATCTATGTAGCAAGATACCGTTTTTATTCATAATCTTTATCACTTTATTTTTCTAGAATTATGGATGAAATCCAAAGAAGTAAAATTGAATACGTTGAATGAAAGCTTTTAGCACAACTAGAAACGGAAGATTTTTAGTGCACGAGGACATAAAGCCAGGATACAATAACCAATGAGCATTATTTACCTTTTTTTTTTTTTTTTATCTTGACAAGAACAATGGATCAAACTTTATTACAGATGTATGAATTTCCCTTTGAGGCTGATTAATGCAGTTCTATCCAGGCATACCCAGATGGCAGCAGTAAGGAGAAACGTCGGGCGGCCATCGCTCAGGCCCTGGCAGGAGAAGTCAGCGTGGTGCCTCCGTCTCGTCTCATGGCCCTGCTAGGACAGGTTAGGAAGGAAAAAAAGTGGGAGTTGCTAATGTGGACACCTTTTTGAACAAACCGGCAAAGCTTTAGTCAGTGACTTTCATTCAGTGAACTTGGGAGTCAACATAAAACGCTGATGATGATTTCCCTCCGCAGGCTCTGAAGTGGCAGCAGCATCAGGGTCTCCTGCCTCCTGGTATGACCATCGATTTGTTCAGAGGCAAAGCTGCTGTCAAAGATGTGGAGGAGGAGCGCTTCCCCACGCAGCTCACCAGGCACATCAAGGTACCCATTCTGTCTCAAAATGTGGATAAAAGGATGCATCAATCCATGTTGAATCTGTTCATATAACCAAGCTGACATTTATGTTTCATGACTTAAGTCTGTAACTGATTTTAATCTGTTCTTTTCTCCACAGTTTGGACAGAAATCTCACGTGGAGTGTTCTCGCTTCTCCCCAGATGGGCAGTATCTGGTCACTGGCTCAGTGGACGGCTTCATTGAAGTCTGGAACTTCACCACTGGCAAAATCAGAAAGGTAGCACACAAGTTTAACTTTCAGTTTGGGTACATCACTATGTTTGAACCTTTTTGACGTGAACTAATTGTCTATGTATTGTGTTGTGCAGGATCTGAAATATCAGGCTCAGGATAACTTCATGATGATGGATGATGCAGTGTTGTGTATGTGCTTCAGTCGGGACACAGAGATGTTGGCCACAGGAGCCCAGGATGGAAAGATCAAGGTAATTTATCCTTCTTTTTTGCCTTTACATGCTTTATAACATTGTGCAGCAGTTGCAACTTCATCAAAAAACCATATGCATGCACATATTACTAAAAATAGAATTCTGGAAAACTCATTTGAGTTGCACCAGTTTTATATACTTTTGTTTTTCCTCTTTGTTAAAAAAAAACATGTTTAAGGGCTTGAAATTTTTCTTACTTTCTTACGGTCTCTGAGCAAGAGTCAAACCATCAAAAAACTGAACATATTCATGTCTGTAGGTGTGGAAAATCCAGAGCGGTCAGTGTCTGAGGAGATTTGAACGTGCTCACAGCAAAGGAGTAACTTGTGTCAGTTTCTGTAAGGACAGTAGTCAGCTGCTCAGTGCCTCCTTCGATCAGATTATCAGGTAAACAAGATATCAATCGCCTTTAACCTTTCAATTGATAATGCCTGCTAACATTATCCCTGTTATGTTTTTGTTTGTTTATTTTTTTTCCACAAGAATCCATGGACTGAAATCGGGTAAAACTCTGAAGGAGTTCCGTGGTCACAGTTCGTTTGTTAATGAGGCCACCTTCACTCCAGATGGCCATCACATCGTCAGTGCTTCATCTGACGGTACAGTCAAGGTAAAATAAAAAAAATAAAAATAAAAAAGAAGCCTTCGCTCTCTTTTCCGTCATCTGGATCTGAAGCGGCTTCATACATCTCTTTCACAGTATGATGTTGTATTCATTCTGCTTTAGCTATGGAACGTGAAGACCACCGAGTGCAGCAGCACTTTTAAACCTCTCGGCACGTCGGCCGGCACGGACATCACAGTGAACAACGTTAGCCTGCTGCCCAAGAATCCAGAGCACTTTGTAGTGTGTAACCGCTCCAACACAGTGGTCATCATGAACATGCAGGGACAGGTTGGTGCAAATCTTTACTCCACAAGTGTTTAAGTAAAACCAGAGGGGCTGCTGGAGCTGGTTCATGAGTCAGAATGTTGCATTTGCACCATTTGAATTGAGTCGATCTTCCTCATTTGATGCTCATGCCCTATGTGTGTTTGGATGTGCTTGTTGCGCAGATCGTGAGGAGTTTCAGCTCCGGTAAGAGAGAAGGTGGTGACTTTGTGTGCTGCACTCTGTCGCCCCGCGGTGAGTGGATCTATTGCGTGGGTGAAGACTTTGTGCTCTACTGCTTCAGCACAGTCACCGGCAAACTGGAGAGAACACTGACGGTTGGTACCAGCTTCCAAGAGTCCAATTATGTCGCAGCACTTCCCCCATCCAATTTATCCTTCAGGTTCTGACTCTAAAGGTTTAATGCAAGTGTTAAATTTGAGATACATGGCTGGCTTGTCCTCTTTGTAACAGTAAGACTGTAAGTTTACTGCAGTGTTGTTGTCTTTGTGAGTCTGTATTGTTAATCATCTGAACCAGGTGTGTCCAAAGTCGGTCCTGGAGGGTCGCGGTCCTGCAGGTTTTGGATGTTTCCTTCTGCAGCACACCTGAATCAGATATACTTGTGCAGAACTTGCCGACAAGCTGTTGAGGAGAGCCATTTAATATGAATCGGGTGTGATGGATCACAGGGAAATCTAAAACCGGCAGGATTGCAGCTCCTGAGAACCGGAGCTCGACACCTCTGATATGAACTTGCAAAAAGACTCCACTTTGAGTCTTGCTTTTACTTCTTGACATTGTTCATGTTCTACTCTGATCTTCTCCAGGTCCACGAGAAGGATGTGATCGGCATCGCTCACCACCCCCACCAGAACCTCATCGCCACATACAGTGAGGACGGCCTGCTTAAGCTCTGGAAACCTTAAAGCATCGTCCCTAAAGGAGAATGGACGTTCTCGCTCAGCAGCTGCTCCCCTCACTCTGGACATTACTCCATCCTTTTTTTCTTTTTTGTCATTATACCACCACAGTCTGATGTTCAGCACCTGAATTTTAAAGACATTTGATAATGTGTCTATAGAAAATCCTTCAGAAGGAGGAGGAGGGTTGCCATGTTTGAGCAGATGAGGAATCTAAAAACTCAGATTCTTCTTTGACAATTCCACTTTTTGTAAATACATTTTTGTAGGCTTTTTTTCATTTGTTTTTTTCCAAGGAGACCTGGTTAAATAGTCTATGGTCATGTTTGTGTGTTTATTGATTAATGGCTGAAATGAAAGTTTGTTTTTTTTAAAGCAAAGGCCACGTTGCCTTAAATTATTCAGTTAATCTTGGCTCATCTGATTGTTTCAGTTTGAGCTTATTATCTGCTCTTTCCTCACTGAGAGGATGTCTTTAAATAAAAATACATCAAGGTTTTTATTTTCCCTGTTGCATTTTCATTCATATGAATTTGGCTGATATAAAAAATGTTCTTTGAATTTCACAAATTGAATGGTCTGTAACCTGTTGGGTGTGCAAATATCCAATGTAACATCTGTTTTCTGTGCCATTAAAACTGTTTAACCAGACAAAAAAAATATGCTCCTAGTTGTTGTGGAGTAGATTTACACAGAATTTGACTATGTTTAGATTTTTCAAGAAGTCAATACTGAAAGGATTGCACAACCACCACTCGAATCTGTCCTAGGTTTCCACCCATCGCCTGCTCTTCCTCTGCAAGAGAGAGGTCTGCCAATTCTTCTTCTCTGATGAAAAGGAGGATTGTTGGAATTTGATACCTAAATAAACTAATTGGATGATCTTTGGAGCAACAGCTCTGCAGGGAGGAGTGTCAAATCTGCCAGCAAGACATACAGGATGCTTGCAGAGCCTTCCAAAGCAAAGCTGATGTTGATGACTTCCGGCTAAAAGCACAAAGATGCATGAAGGTGACCAGTGTCACGGACCTCTCCTGCTGTTTGTTTTTAGTTTTTTTTCTGCTCTTAAAAGTAAATTAATATCTTATTAGAGCCATCTGTATGTGATGCGTTTGAGTCATTAAAACATCATTGGTCCTGATTTTTCTCTGATTAATGACAGCAACTGAAATGCATGACAGGATTTCTTGGTTACAACAGATGAAATTGATTATATCCTACAAAATTCAGTGTTTTATATTTATATTTAGCTGTGGTTTGCATGATTAATGAACCATTTTTTTCAGTTTTACCTAATAAGTGAAAAAAAATTAAGATAAAATGTAAGATTTAATAACATTAAGACAAGGCTCCTATGAATTATAACCATCTACACAAAATCAGAAATGTATTCAGCTCTATTAAAAAAGAAATAGAGATTAATGCCAGAAATGTACAACCCCTGATCCAGTCTGTGGCTTTATTTTTTAACCTATATATGAAAGGAAACAGTTTGCACTGAGGGGAACTTGGCATAGTTGCAGCGCAACAGGTCAGAAAGGTTGAATGAGTTCAGTGTGTGAGGGGTTTCTACTGGGGAGAGACACAATGGCAGGATTTCTCCACATTACTCTGCTTTTCTTCCCAATTTGCAGCCTCTTTATTTTTGTTTCTAGCAGACCTGCTGATGGCTCAACAATTAGACCCACTGTGGTTTCAGATGCAGCATTTAACATAAAAGAGAGCCTTTTTTCTGTTGGGAAAACCAATGCCACAAGGGTTACCAGCACAGGATCCACAACCAGTCACACACAACTAGAACGCCTGACTGAAAATGCAAAGAGAAAATTGTCCAAGACAAGAGATAAAAAAGGGGAAGATCCCCTGCAATTAGGTGAGTGGATATCAAACTGATTTTTTTAATTTTGGGTTTATACTTTTGATGTTTATGTTTTTGAGTGAACCGTAGACAGAAATAATAACTCCTACTTATCAGCTATAACATGCCTTTATTGCTTTATTTCTAATGACTTATCTGAAATGTTCCTGTTGAATTAGTTGAACTTCATAAAAAAAAAAATTAATGCAGGCAGTTGTTCTCATTTAGGCTATTCAAATGCTGTCAAACATGCCATCATGAATAAAAAAAAACTTCTCCTCTCCTCAGAATAAAGTAACCAAAACTTAAAATGCCAGTGTGTTTTGATTTGGATGCAACAAACTAAACATTGATGGAGTTTAGGGAAAAGATCCATTACAGTGTCCCTCAATGTCAAATACAAAAACTGGTCTTATCTGCAAATCTGCATTTAGTGTCCGAGGATTGGGGAAAGGAGGATGTTTCACATATTACACTGTGAGCATGGAGACTTTGTCACCATGTGTTTTGTTCTGATGAAATCCACATGAGCTGTTTGATGGCACAGATCAGGAAAAATAAAAGAAATAAACAAACAAATCAAACTTTTTTTTTAGCAATAACTTGTAATGGTGGTCATTTATATGTTATCTTTTTTATCTCTTGGCCTCTTTATGCTTATGTAACAATAATCTGCTGATAAGATATGAGGCTAAAAGCTTTCATGCTAAATGGAGACTTGAAACTTTCCAAACTCAATTAAAGAAACTAACTCAGTCCTAAGTTAAAAAATGCACACAATTTTTAAACAGAAAAAAATATATTTCAAATTTTTCCCAGTATATATGAAAATGTTAAATTATGGATTGTTGTAGTTGTGTGGTGGATAATGTCCTAGCAGTGACAACTGTTTCCTGTATTTGCGCTAAGCTAAAGCTAAGCTAAGGCAAAGCTAAATGAAACTATCTTAAATAAAAATAAATGAATAATACTTTATTTATCCCAGAGGGAGATTTCAATGTTGTTGTAAAATGAAATCATTGTTTTTACAGTCCAACTAGACAAAAACAGTTCTTTTAACCTTTTACACCCCAACCCAAGAAAAACTAGGGAGAAAAGTTAAATTTTTTAAATCTGAAGTCTTTATTTGGCCCTTCAACAAAAAATTTATTTGTAATCTTTGTAATTCTTTGTATCTAACATACTCATTTTTATATGTCAAAATTAATATGGTGTAGTCTTCTACTTCCTGGTGTCCATTAGGGGGCAGAAAACAAGTATCATATTGTATACTGGGGGTTTTGAGCAAAGTTTTTATCATAAAGTGATGCAAAATGTCTCAGAAACTCTATGTATCAAATATGATACGTTTGGCTTTATGGGGTTAAAGTGTTTTAAGCAACTACTGTCTAACATATAAAACATGTTTCAATTCAAATCTGACTTTAGATGTTTTTTCCGGATGTTATTTGTGGGATGTTTCTGTGCATAAAAGATAAAATGTGTTTGCCTTTTTATAGCAACGGAGTCCACAAGAAGCATTAAGACAGTAAAAAAGCCTAAAACTGTCACGAAGAAACCCAAAGTGATCACCAAGAAGCCAGTGGTTACTAAGAAAGCAAAACCCAAGGTCAAACAAACCACCAACCAGTCAGAGCCCACAGAAAAAGTCCCCCGTATGTATCTGGATTAGCCGTAAAATATCCAGTATGCCAATCAGGCAAGGGCCAGATCTTTGTGGCAAATAGGTTTTGTTGCTTTTGCCATGTGGGGTTATTTTCTGAGTTATTCTGCTTATTCTGTTCCATAAATTATACATGAACTTGAAATGGTTTAATGGGAAAATCAAACGAAGTAAGACACTGAATTATCAGGAAACCCACACATAAAAGCAACAAAAGTATCGGTAAGTTATTTGCTAAATCAACACAAAAAGGCCCATTTCTCTGTGTCTGTCACAGCTGATGTAAGACATACTGTATATCTTAATTCTTATATTATTAACCAACTTAACCTGTTAAGAGAATTACTGCTTGCTTCACTATCTAAAAGTAAATAAACAAGCTTGGTCCAAACTAAACTCAGACAAAGTTTTAAAGAAAAGACTGGAAACACCTCGATCTCTTCCTGTAACACATCATGCGGTGCTGAAGATGTTTTCTTTTGAACATACATTAGTTTATTGTGCTTTAGTGAGAAGCTTTGTAATAATGCTGAAACTAGTGCATCACCTTTTCTAAAGTAAAAGCTCTCTCTCTTGAATTGTTTCTTTTACCAGCTTCTCAATATTCCTGTTAGTCTTATTCTAAGGCCCAATCCCAATTTAACCCATTTGGCTGCCTGAATGGTCCCCAAGACCTCTCTAAAGGTCTCGATAACCTCTACATCTTGATCCCAGAAATGAAAAGAAACAAAATAGGGCTAGCAGGTTACTGGGATTGGGCCAAAAAGTCTTCCTCACTCACAGTTCATACTAACACTAACTCTACTCCTAACCTTGAAAATACAACGCCTTCTCATCTCATATGAACACTCCGTCCATTAGAGCCATCTTGTAATTTTCTGAGTTCTACCTTTAGGTTCAGGTTTGATCCAGATTGATCCATATCTGCATTTTGTGGCAAAGTTGGAGGGACAGTACAGGAGTAAAACAAGTTTACATGTTTTATATGAAGCATTGTCATTCTGGTCAGGCTTTTAATCCAAATACTTGTATCCATGTAAACATGGGGATTGAGGGTCTTCTAGCTCTGCTTTTTATAAATCACACTAAAGAGACAATGTGCTGTTACAAAATGACTTTATATAGTGTATATGTGATTAGTTGGGAGCAATGATGTGTTGATTATTTAAAAAGCTGCGTACAAATAGAAACAGGGATTTTTATCAACCTTACAATGCACACTGTAATGTAGCTGTCCTTCTGTCCTCAACATAAGTGCATCAAAAATAGAAGCATTATTGTTTTCTGATTATAGGCTCTCTTTTTGCTTTGTCACTTTCCAACTTTGTAAGTTGTGCAAGGATATGCATGCATATCTGTGTGTGTCTGTGTGAGGACTGGACTGTCAATCTACCAGATTGAAACATGCACAAAGTGTTTGTCAGGGATATGCGGCAGAACCTCAATACAGACTCATGGGCAGAGTTCCATTTTCAGGATATTTGCTCATTAATATGCGGGAAACCAGTGAACCTGGGTCTGCGGGTGAGACTGTTGGTCTCATTTATGCAATCTGAATCAGTCAGGGCAAAAGTATTCAGAAAACTATTACTTTTAGACTGAGTCTGACTGGCAGAGTCTACAATCTGGGAGTGAGATGAGGCTGGAAACCAAAATAAGTAGCGGTGTTGATGAGCCAGACAGGTGGAACGAGGCATCAGCATACCAAGGATGCATCTGGGGTGTCACAGTATATGAAAGGTCAAAGATGATCTTGTTAGGGCTTTGCTAGGAATAAATGCCCAGTAAGCAAGGTGTCAAGCCACATCATTGGTAATGCTCATTAAAACCCATTCAGGCCTGTCAGGAAGTGCTGGGATGAGATTAACAGTGGAATGCCACACTAGGCTGCAAACTTCATGTCAGAAGTGTCAGACTTAAATAGTACCTCCTCCAATATAGTTCAGGCTTTTCAAGGTTCTGGTGTTACAATAAGAATCATCTCTTGGGAGAAATGCAATATATATTCATGTAAAACAACCATTTTAACTTTCTCCAGCTTTGCTTTTGTTTGGTTGCAGCTTGTTTTGTAAGATATCGCCCCATCTTGCACACTGGACATGGGCGCTTAATGATTTGCTTCACAGTGAAATAGCTGTGAAAAAGGTCTGGTTTTCCTTTTCTTTCAATTCACCTACAAAACAGTCAAGTATAAAATAACTAGATAAGTCCAAAAAGTGAGAAGCAACTAAGTGGCACTAGATAAAACTTCTTAATTGCAGTGTTTCAGCTTTGAGCTGAAAAAACTGAGTTTGGATTCGGTTTTCTAGCTGATGTTACCGAACTGAAGTGGAGACCGTAGTCTGATATCATCGTTCCTGGGAGGTGTTATGTGGTTTGCCAAAAGTTTGGAAAACCCAAATCACAATCCTCAATCTTGGTTACCCATCAAATCAGCTGATTTTAATGTCCTTGCTTTCTGGACAGAGTTGGTTTGCTATGTTTCTCCAGCTCATCTTCCGTAGTTTTAAGAGAAATTAGGTTTTTGGCCGGAAATAAGAGGTCAGCAGCAACAGAGTCACAAGCAGCAGAAAAAAGATCCTGCAGGACAACAAGGCAAAATGGGGAAAGGGTCCCCCCCTTTTTTTTCAATATAGGAAATGCCACCAACATCCAGCACTCGTTTATGCTGCCTCTACACCTTGCCCTGACGTGCTTTGGCAGCCAGGAAAGCTTCCTGACAGGAAGAGGCCAATTGAGCAGAGCTGAAACCTGGAGACAATGAGAGTCTGTCTAAGGCAGCGGAGGATGCTGGATGGTGCCACATTTAAGTTTTACTTCCTCCACTTCATCTTTTCTAGACTCAGTTGGGAAATCTGTGTAGATAGAATCCTTCTGTTTAACAAAAAGCTGCAGTAATCCGATACAGTCAATATTTCAAAACAAGTTTAAAAAAATTAAGCCGCCACATTTGTAATATTCACATTTTAATAATGAATAATAAAATACTTAGATAAGAAAATTAGCTTTTTCTCATCTTCTTTTCTCCTGCACACTTTTCAGAAATATTCACAAGTTCAAGTCTGTTTTATGTTCAGTAATATACGGATTTGTCGGTGTGTGCATATTGCAGCGTATATCAAGAGTAAACCCGCACGTGTCAAACCCTGCAAGTTTTCATTTGTTTTAAGAATAAACTTCACTGTAATAATAACTACTTGATCACTTGTTTGCTTTCATCCTCACTTTGGCTTAAAAGGCAGTAAATATAACGGATTCATTCTTGTGGTATAATGGTCAGGCAGCAAGGCCACTTTATTAAGTTGCTTGTTAAAACAAATAACTAATCAGCCAATCACATAGTAGCCAGTTATTCATGTAGACATGACCAAGATGACTTGCTGATGTTCATGCTGAGCATCAGAATGGGGAAGAAAGAGGATTTAAGTAACTTTGAACGTGGCATGGTTGTCGGTGTGAGTATTTCACGAACTGCTGATCGACTGGGATTTTCACACACAAAACATCTCTAGGGTTTACAAAGAATGGTCTGAGAAAGAGAACATTTAAAAAATGTCTTGTCAGAGGTCAGAGGACAATGGGCTGACTGGTTGGAGATGATAGAAAGGCTACAGTGTTACACACTGATTCCAACCAAAGTATGCAGAATTGAACTCTGAACACACAACATGTCCAACCTTGAAGCAGATGCGCTACAGCAGCAGAAGACCACACCAGGTGCTACTCCTCCTGTCAGCTAAGAACAGGAAACTGAGGCTACAATCCACACAGACTCACCAACACTGGACAATAGAAGATGGAAAACGTTGTCAGATAGTAGGGTCAGAATTAGGTGGAAATGTGAAAGCATTGATCCATCCTGCCTTGTTGAGGCTTGTGGTGGTGGGCACACTTTGGGGTCCTTTTATACCAGTTGGAGCAACATTGACTCAGGTGATAGAACAGGTCATCCAAACCCTGCTTCATTCCTGTGGTTCCCCAATGCCAGCATCACTGGTGCATGAATGTGAATGACTCTTTGGGATGTGGTGGAGCGGGAGATTCTCATCATGGGTGTGCAGCCAATTCAAAACTTTTTTGAATCTGTCCCATGCAGACTAGTTTGTCCAGTTTGTTGCTGAATTTAGGAGCAGACTGTAAAATGGCTCTCACACAAAATTGATGAAAGATTAGAATCCAATTAAAAAAGCATTCAACAAAATGTAGCCTTAGAAAAAACCCACTGCCCTGCATTTATTTTTAACTCTTCTTACTTTTATACTATGTTCTATATTTCTATAAACACAGTAGTCAGTCATAAATCAACTGATGCTTGCTTATTGGCTGGTCAGTTAACGGTCAATGGGAAAAAGTGCCTGGGTCCTTTGATCACACTTACTTTCCTATTCTGCTTGCTCAGATGTAAATTATGCTCAAATGATATAAACCTATTGACTGTATCAGAATGTCCTCCACTGGGGCTGGAATCACTGAAGGTGAAAAACACTCAGCTGAGGGCTTCATCCTACAAGCGCAGAGGCCTGGGGCCCCACCGTGGCCGACTAAACATCCAGGTAAGTGACCAACACCAAACTAAAAAACATGATCCATCAGAGAACGCTGTGTGTTTCATTTGTTCTGGTTTGTGTGTTGCAGTCCGGAACACACGATGGAGACATCTATGACGGGGCCTGGTGTGCTCGGTACAAAGACAGGAAGCAGTGGCTGCAAGTCGATGCTCGGCGACTGACCCGCTTCACCGGTGTCATCCTGCAGGGACGCAGCTCCATATGGAGGTCAGCGCTGCTGCACAAAATGATGCATGCAGAGGGAGAATTAGAACTGGGAGACAAAGTCGTCCAGAGAAGAAAGAAATAATACAATCACATGCATACAAAAAGAAAATATATTTACCATAAAAACACGTGTCTGCTCTCTCACAGCTGGGACATGGTGCACACCTACAAGGTTCAGTTCAGTAACGACACATTGGTCTGGACGCCGTGTATGAACGGTAGCAAAGAGGCTGTGAGTGAACATCTCAGTAATTATCGCACATTTCTATATGCCACCAAATGAAACCAAATAAAATGTCTTAGTCGTCATAAAAAATATTCTGACTGTTGTTGTGAATCTGTGAAAGGAAGGCTGTAATTCCACCTAGCTGCTAATGCTCTCTTCAGGTCCATCACCACTGCCTTTCTCTGTGAAATGTTGGACATCTTTGTACCAGGCTACATATGTCTGCTATGTCCTTGGTGGACTGTGGTGTAATTTGTGTAATACGGTGATGCAATGGGCACCACGTTCCTCTGCCTCCCAGCTGTCACACCTCCATGTGCTTCGCTCCTGTTATTAGTAGTGCAAACCAAGGGGCAACCTCCTGTTTGAAAAAATGAAGCCTATGCGGAAGTGCCAAAAATTGCAGTTCCCCCCTCCTCCGCTAGGTGCTGGCTGCAAAA
>JBBBVU010000007.1:7576287-7586695 GCA_037177055.1 Atherinosoma microstoma | reverse complement strand
TATCTGTTTAGATGTTATTTAATCTTAAAATTCTTCATAATTAGGGGCGTGTCCTTTTGATTGACAGGCGGTAGATATCCGGCAAAACGAGGCACAGAGTAGGACAACCTCTTTTTAGCCGGCTAATAGCGCGCCTTAGCTTTAGCCCGCCTACCTCCGTTAGCTGGTTAGCTCCCATTAGCTCCGGGTTAGCTTTGTTAGCTCCTAGCTCAGAGTTTGAAGTGTGTCAATCATCCCTCCCCACGCTCCAGCCCCCCTCTCAGCGCCTCCTCGGTGCCCATTTTTGGATTTTCCGGTATAGTCACGAGACTCGTTACGTTGCTAAGATGGCGACAGTTGGAATCTCCCAATAAACTTCTTTTCAGCTCTTCACAAACCTCCATCCATATATTTACAGTCATTGGTGCAAACACAACAAGCAAGCTGGTCAAGCCACTCTGGAATTAGGCCCAGACTGGGCCTGGATTACCTAACCAATAGGGTGTCAGAATACTATCCTGATGAGACGATCAATCTGGATAGGATTTTTTTTGAGTGTGTGTTTTTGCTTCAATGATAACAAGCCGGAATGAAAACGAGCCGAAATTAAACAGGAGTAACGAGGCCGTTTTAAAAATGTAAGGAGTAGAAAGTACAGATAATTGCATAAAAATGTAAGAAGTAGAAGTTAAAAGTCGTCTGAAAAATAATTACTCCAGTAAAGTATGAATACCCCTAATTTTTACTTAAGTAAGGTGACAAAGTATTTGTACTTTGTTACTAGACACCTCTGGTGGTTGGATGGTGTAAACAACAAGGCTAGTTACTGTAGAAGAAATGAGGTTGTGGAGAGGACTGATGGCTAAAGGGGAGGTGGGACAATTTAAACATTCAAGTAAAAAATATATAAAAAGCTAAAAGTTTAAAGTGTTAAGAGTAAAAGTTCTTTTGTTCCTTGCTGGAAAAGTGTTGTTTGGTATTTTCTTGAAATGAAAAGTCAATAAAAACATGCTGAGTCATGCAGAAATACATACACAAATGTTCTTACCATCATTCCAACAATGGACTGTAAAGTAAAGATTTAATTGAATAAATACATTATGTTGGGAAAAAAGACATTATGATAATTTTTTTTCTCGTCATATATCTTTATAATGGGATTGTGCTTCTAAAAGATCTCTCCAGCTTTGGTTAAATTTCTTTATTTGTTTTTCTTGTATGTGTGCTACAGCTGACATGATGGCCAGTCATCCTTTTCTTTCCCTTCATCAAACTGCAGCTGATGTCTTTATAAAAATTAAAGTTTGACAGTTTTTTTTCAGAGGAAAAAAAGTGTTTTAAAAAACATTTGTGTTTATGATTTGGATTAAAGGTGTTATAGTACAGCTCATTTCTACACACAAACAAATATATAACAAAATGCCTTTAAAACATTGCGGTTTCTTAGTTTGTTATCTTTAAATGAACCCCCCTTTTTCATAATAGTCACCATATTTGTTTGTCCTGCAGGTATTTGAAGGAAACCAAGAAACAGAGACCCCCGTCCTTGCCCTCTTCGACACTTCCACAGTAGCCCGCTACATTCGGATCAACCCACAGACTTGGTATCAGAATGGGACAGAGGGAGACATCTGCCTTAGAGCCGAGGTGTTGGGATGTGCACTTCCAGGTTCATAAAGCCAATGACTGGAAACAGTTTTAATATGTTTATACTGTTTGGCCATTTTAATACAAAACCTTCCCATCCTATAGATCCCAATACTATCTATGCGTGGCAGACAGAGCCACCAGGGTCCAGAGACAAACTGGACTTCAGGCACCACAACTATGAGGAGATGAGAAAGGTAAGACAGGGTTTGGCATTCTTTACGGATGATTTTTAGTTTTTATAAACTATAATGCTTGTGGCTTTTTTAATGGTGAAATTTGTAGACCATTTTTTAGTTTTTTTTAAAAAAGGCAAATTTCTTTGCCAGTGTTGACAAATCTGCATGTTTGTGGTTTTGTATATTTACTCAAAAACATTCTACAGTATGTGTGTGTGGTCTCAGTCTGGCCAAAAATAATAAATAAATAAAAGTCACAGGAGGTTTCCCTCCTGTATTGACCTCAGTGTGTTGCCACTGCGAGCAGTCGGTTTGGAGACACGGTCCTGAATCTGATCCTAGAAACCGCAAACGAATAGGAATCCACAAACTTCCACAACTCACACGAGGGGACACACACAAGTCAACTTTAGTGCAGTAGTCTGAAGTTCAATCACAAACCAGTAATCATGGAAATCTTTCTTAATTTCGATAAATTGATTGATTTACTTTTTCCAGCTTTTAGTCTCTGTCCTCAGCAATCTTCCATCCATCAAAGAGATCAGAGGAAAATCATCGCTGATCCAAAAATTAGTAAATATCCTAAAATGAAAGAAAATGACTCAGGGATCCTCTACCAAAGCTGATGCTGTCAAAGTTGTAATTTAAGGTAAAATTGTTCCCACACTCCAAATTTCCAGAAGGTTTTTGTGTAATCTATCTTGCAAACAACCATTCAAAAAGTCAGCAAATAATCACGTATCTTTAGGTCTCTCATCTTAGTGGTGAAAAAGTACCTAAACCTCGAATAGATAGCAAACTAAACATACTGAATTATGTCATCATTATATCATTTTAAAAAGATTCATTATCATCATATTTTATTGAATTTACTCATTGATATATTGATATTGAGGAAGTTGCCCTTGCAGATATTAATGCACACTGTACAATCCTTTCATTTTCCTTTGAGGGGCAAAAAGTATTGGTATTGGTATCAATTTAGATGAAAAAGTACCATAAACCCATGGTATCTTATCAAAAGAAGAATGAAGACTTTGAGGACACTTTGCAGGCCCCTCCCCCTCCCTCTCTGCTGTGCTTTAGCTCTGTCCTTAAAAAGGCTGTTCTGTCATATATCTGTGGCGGTGATTTACACCAGTTAGATAACCTCTTGGCTCTCATTTTTATTGTTTGGTGTTTTTTTTGGTTTTTTTTTACAGTTTTTTCATTATTACTTATTTCGATAAATTTAGTTTTTTCTTCATTGACAGTGTTAGCAAAGATGGTCAAAGGTCCACGTCATAAAAATGATGAAATTTTGATTTAATGACTGAGACTGGAGCTGATCTTCATCAATGTAAAGTCCACATAGGTCCAAATTTCACTGGCCAGTTAAATTATCTGATGGCTTTTGTGTTCACAGCTGATGAAGAGGGTGAATGAAGAGTGTCCTGATATCACCCGCATGTACACCATCGGGAAGAGCTACACTGGTCTGAAGCTTTACGTCATGGAGATCTCAGACAACCCAGGAAAACACGAACTGGGTGAGTTTACATGTCCGACTGACTGGTACAGTTCAATATTTCTTCTCTTGCTGTTCTTTCACGTTTCATTAAAAATCCAATTCTTTCTCAGAGGTTAAAGTCATAATGAAATGCTTTTTTAATTAAACCTGCAGTTTTCCATTTTCTGCTCCAGCCTAATGAGAGGAAAGAGTCGTGGAGGAATACACACTCTTGCATTCACACCTCAATCAGGGGTCAAAGGGTTAGAGGGGACCTGTACACCACTTGTCACTGTATTTCCTGAACAGACAGCCCAGAGAAACATAAAGCCGTACAGAGACGGTTTCACTTTGTTTGCTCTGAGGTTTAATAATGTTTTCTTTGGCTTCATCAGCTTGGCCCACATGACAGCAGAGTGGAGAGGGTTTTTCCTTCCAGAAAACATGGCAGGATGAGTGAAGGGAGAGAACAGTTTGTGTTCAGTAACCAAATTTAATCTCTTCCAGAGCTTAAATGCACTTAGAACAAAAAGATCTTTCTAATAACACACTGTCAAGTTTTTTTCATGTGTGGGCTGCAGTAATTCAAACAGTTAAAGCTGGAAAATAGATATTTTTCCATACACTGTGGGAAAGTTGGTTTGAAATATACAGGTTGTGATGATAGTTTGAAAACTGGATTAAAACTTCTCGTTCTGCTTCCAGTTATACAACATGGTGACTGTTGCTTTATATTTGGTTGGTCTTATTGTGAGGTTAAATAAATAAGGCTTTGGATCATGAGTAGCTCTGTATGAATGACAAGCAAACCTTAACTGTTTTTAGCACATTGTGAGTAAATACAGCACACTTGTTGGCTCTTAACTTCTTTTTCTATTTTTGTTTTTTTTCTGTTTATAGAAGGAATTGACCAAAGTCCTCCTGAAGTCAGTTTTCACCATCTAGTTTCCAAACATGCTTCAGACTGAAAACATCCATCTTTGATTTGGAAAAATTGCTTAGATTCTTTTAAAGGAAGACTTCCTACTTCAATAATTCAACATTTTTAGTTTAATTCAAAGTAAGTTCCTTAATAGCTCCTGCAGAACCTGAGAGATCTTTAGAGGGCTATGATCAGACCGTGCAGGCATAAACATCAAAGGGAGAAATGTTTTGCAAATTACAGAAAAAAAATTGTACGTTATCGAACGGACATTTTTTGTCCCCTATGAAAGTTCAAATCAAGACCTAAACTTTTTTTTCTTTTATCCAAAAGAAAGTCTTTTTTGTTTCTTAACATACATTCATTCAAGTAGCTCTGTGTTTAATCTAAAAAAAAAGAAAAGAAAAGAAAATTTTCTATTTTCTGGAGAAATTGTGCTGGGATTTTTCTTGCCAAGAACATATTTTAAGATTCAAACTAAATCTATCAAATTGATGAGAGAAGCCGTTGATGACAGATTGTCCTTCAGCTGGGAATTCTGAGTGGCATAAGGTTGCCATGGTGAATGAATGAATGAATGAATGAATGAATGAATGAATGAATGAATGAATGAATGAATGAATGACAATTCTTTATTAATCCACTTTAGGAAATTCTAATGTCTTTGTAGATTTCTTTTTTTATAAGAATTATAAGTTTTTTTCTGAATCACTTGCTGTTATTAGAAGTATTTTTTAACAATCATTGTAAAACACTTATGTTCAAGGAAAACTTGTGAGATGAAATGTTACAGCATATGTCAGAGAAAGTTACACCTCCAAAATGGTTATTTAGTTTTTCATTTAAACTTTTATATCAATCTGAATACAGACTGTACAGATCAGTAAAAAAAAAACACAAAAAAGATCATTTTAGACCTGGATATCATGCTTACTGTGTTGAGCCAAAATATGTTGACAAACCCGAACCAGCCAACTCTCGGACCTGCAGAGAGACCGGTGAGCAGAGCTGCGTTGACACTAAAAGAGAGCTGAAAGGAGGATGTGTGAAATTTCAGAGGTGCCTGCCAATGCAGTGTATGGATGTGGAGCAAACAGGACACATACTGATCTTTGCAACAGTGCTTTGAAAACCCAGAGAGTGTGGGTGTTAGTTTGACAAGTTTCAGAGCAGAGTTGTCATCACAGCTGCATCTGATGTAATATACGAGTCTAAAGAATATATATATATATTAAATGTAATCCATCATTTAGATCTTTTGTGTTCCATCAGACTTTTGAAAGTCGTACTTTCATGTCAAAATCAGTATTCTTAGCTAGATTTATGTGTCTGTGTCTGGCGCCCCCTGCAGGAGAACCAGAGTTTCGATACGTTGCAGGAATGCATGGGAATGAGGTGCTGGGCCGGGAACTCCTGCTCAACCTGATGCAGTACATGTGCCAAGAATACAAACGAGGAGACCAACGGATCGTCCGCCTGGTCAAAGCAACTCGTATCCACCTTCTGCCCTCCATGAACCCTGACGGATATGAGCTAGCCTTTAAGAAGGTCTCAAAAACTACAATTTAATTCCTAAATATGCTGCAAACTCAAAGAAAAAAACCGTTTCATTGATATATTGACTAATTATAATACAATAAAAATAATCTATTGCACTCTTTCATTCACAGGGCTCAGAGTTGGCAGGCTGGTCTCTGGGACGCTACAGCTATGAAGGAATTGATATGAACCACAACTTTGCTGATCTCAACTCAGTGATGTGGACCGCCATCGAGCTGGAGACAGACCGGTCCAAACTCATCAACCACTACTTCCCCATCCCTGAAATGTACACTTCTGAAGAGGCTTTTGTAAGTGATAACACACCTTCATCAGCATATATTCTTCTCCTTGCCCCGATCAATGTTTTGTTCGTTTTGTTGAAAAGACTGTGAAGTTACAAGCTGAGAACAGTCCGAAGAAACATTGAAAGTAATTACACAAGATCAGGATGTGATAAATGATGAAAAATAAATCAGGCTGGTTATTGTTTTGACTCATTGTGACTGCTTAAACCTTTGCTTATGGTGACATTTTCCCAGAGTTTAAACCGTAAAAAGAAAAAAAAAGCTGATCAGATATTATATGTGAGCAAAGTAGAAGTAACTATACAGGCAAATATCAATAGAATATCATCAAAAAGTTCATTTATCTCAGTCATTCAGTTCTAAAAGTGTTTTGTTTCTTTTAATCTTGATACAAATGCTTACTCTTCAGAAAATTAGAATATTGTGGAAAAAGTTAAATATTGTTGACTCTAATCGGCTAATTAATTCAAAACACCTGCAAAGGTTTCCTGTGGTTTTAAAGGTGTTTTAATTTCATGTGTCACTTTACATAAAACATTGAAAGCACAGCAGGTGGCAGAAGAAGCATTAAAAAGTACATAAAAGAACACAAAGAGAAGCAAAATCTTATTAAGACATAATTAAAAGGGTGTGCAAAAATCATATCATGTAAAATAACTAGATTAAATGGCTCTGGTTAAGCTGGCTACAATCATGAGGAAGACTGTTGATAGTTATTTAGAAGACAGGCATCGATACCATCTATAAGGCGGGTAAGCCAGAAAAAGTCATGACTCAAGATTCGACTTGGCTCTTTCACCACTGATTTAAGTATAAATACGTAGTTACTGAAACTAAAATTCTAAACTAAATTCACATGTTCGTAAAGGTTCAGTACAACAGGGCTGCACATTCTTTCATTCTACCTTTTGTTTTTCTAGCTTTTCTTACCACAATTAAATGTTCAAATTCAGTTTTAAAGTACAGAAGTAAAGTGTATGAAGACAGCAGCAGAATCCAAGGGTCTTCTGGTCATATTGTGTCAAGAATAAACTGTGGATCTATGGACGACTGGCAAACCAAAAATGAATAGACAAAGAAATGAATTGATAAAATTAGAATTCTTAAATACAGAAATACTAAATTAATATTGTTGCATACATTTGTGTAGTCAATTTTATCTACATTATCTATTCATTTATATATTTATTTCTGTATATTCATGAGTTTTTACCTTATTTATTTAGTATTTCTTTGAATGTTAATAAAGTTGGCGTTTCTCTCCTACAACTAAAATTGGACTGGTCATTTGGGGAAAACCAGACAGAAAAAAGATCCTTATGAAACAAGCTCCCCAAACTTTTAGTCACTATAAACCTTTATACACCGGATATCTTTGGGTTTAGTTGTGTAACATTAGGGATGATTTTGGAGACTTATTTTCAAGTAGGTTAGCTGCCTAAGTTGATCTTGGCATCCCCGGCTTGTTTCATGTAGGACTGATGAGAACTGACTGCTTTTGTCTGCTTCAGTTAAACATTCCCACCGTATTACCCTGCAGTCACAGAAAGTTGATTTTTTTCTGCATAAATTATTTAAATTACTATTTTGGTAGTTTTGGCTTTCAATACTAAAGATCCTCTAATTTGGCTTTTTTTTTAAAATTTTAAATGTTTTATTACAAACTCTATTATCAGGTTGCTTCTGAGACCCGAGCCGTCATCAACTGGATGCAGAACATCCCGTTCGTTCTTGGTGCCAACTTCCATGGAGGAGAACTGGTGGTCACCTACCCGTATGACATGACCCGGGACTGGGCACCACGCGAGCACACACCCACCCCTGATGAGAGCTTCTTCCGCTGGTTGGCCACAGCGTACGCCAGCACCAACCGGGTCACTCTCCCCTCCGACTCTAAAATCAGCATCTTCTGCAAAGTGGATTAACACCAAACTTTAAATATTTCTGTAATCTGATCTGACCAGGTGATGTCAAACCCCGACCGCCGGCCATGCCACAACAATGACTTTCTTCGATATAACAACATCATCAACGGAGCGGACTGGCACAACGTACCAGGAAGTAAGAATGTGTGATTTAAAGTAGAAATTTATACATGATTTTCATGCTTGTATCCATGTATACTTTAAATGAACGGAGTGGTGGTCAAACAAAAATGTTTAATGCACAGGGAAGCTGTGGGACCTTCTTCAGAGCATTTTCAAAGTTTCGGTGTGAGTTCATGCTCTAGATTTTCACATTATTCACGAGAGGTTCAAGCTTTCAGTTGGAGAAAGACTTTCCAGTTCAGTTACATGATATCTAGAACAATCTGGTGCTTCAGACAAGCTTCTACACGGCCAAGCAGATAAAAGCGTGGAACCTTAGAACTTCTTTATGTGTGGATCTTAGTGGTGTGCAATACTTCAAGATTTATTATCAATCCAATACAAAGTAAATGCAGGGCCAGCCTTACTGAAACCAATAATAATACTGATGCTTTCTAATAATTAAAGTTTATGGATCATCAAATTGCCAAATCAGAATGATTGACCTTTCAGTTTTTGTGGGGGTTTTGTTTTTGTTTGTTTTTCCATTTTTCCTTTGGATTTTTAATTAATTTAAATGCAGGAGATCATTCGGGCAAAGTAAACAGAAACAAAACAAATTTCAGACAGTTTTGTTGAGTAGATTAGTTTCAACTCCAGTAAATGTAATAATTTAAACAGCACAATTCAAAGAGAGAAATGTATTACATTAAGGTTCCTGCATAATTTGTACTTTTTGACTTGGATAAAGTAACAAATGAACAGTTGCACTTTCATAATGAAGTTGATCAGTTAACTAATGTCCAAGATGACAAAAATCTCACGACTGTTACAACATTCTGCGCCATACTGAAAGACCTCTGGGTTATGTTGAGGCATATATGAGAGAAAGTGAAACCAAAGTGTCGATCTGGTATCAATCAATATCAATACTAATGTTAGTATCAATATTATCAATATTTGCACCACTCGTGGATGGATGAAAGCAGTTGGGATTAAGACCCCTTCATGTGAAAGTCTGATTTGTTTCTCCTCCGGTTACTATACAAACTGCAAACAAGTGTTTCACTCAGTCATGGCCTACATTGTACACAGGAGCCCAGAATTGCATCATCTTCATCACAAAGATTGCTAGAAGATTCTGGTGAATGAAGCAAAAACATTAGCTCAAGGTCTTACATGTTGTTTATGTTTACTTGCTTAGTAATCGCAGTCTTGACGCGTAAAAGCAGCTACGTTTTATTACCCCATGAGCTTTAATCAACCCACAAAGTTAGCAGAAGCTAACAGAAGAGAAATCTAACCAACTAAAGTGATTTATAAATCTTTAACAAAGCAATTTTCTCAACATATAAAGACGTTTGGCTCATTTTCACTTTAATATGACTTCAGGGTGAATCTTGATATTGACCAGTTTCACAATTTGAATGATTGGAACAGACAAAAAAAACCATTAAGCAAGGCATTTTCCTTTGATGAAGAACATGCTCGCCGCACACACACACACACACACATACACACACACACACACACACAGGTCTACAATCAGCTAGCCTGACCACCAATGAAACCATCATCAGTACATGATCAGAGCCACTTTCTGTTGGACTACATAGATCCTTCTTTCTTCTTTTTGATAAACTTTATCAATACTGATAGCTTATTGACAGAACAAGTTGTCATTAACTACCCCTATTGGTGTGTTTTAAACACCTAACTAGGTTGCATTTCTCTCGGCTTTAGTGTCGAAGCTTTCAGAAAAAGTTGTGTTATTTATTGGAGATTGTGTAGAAGTAACAGTTGCCGTCAGGTATTGCATCTGTTTTTACTTGCAGGTATGAATGATTTCAGCTACCTGCACACCAACTGCTTTGAGGTGACAGTGGAGTTGTCATGTGATAAGTTTCCTCATGCCAGCGAGCTTCCAGTCGAGTGGGAGAACAACAGAGAGTCTCTCCTGGTTTACATGGAGCAGGTCACAAATATTCATCATCATTTTTGTCTGTTTCTAACTTTTAAGCAATTTCTGTCAAACGTTGGTCTATGAAAAGACTTTAATGAGTACAGGCAGAAGAAAAGTGTAACTCTTCCTTTCGTTGTAGGTCCATCGTGGTATTAAGGGTGTGATTCGAGATAGAGACACAGAGGCTGGAATAGCAGATGCCATCATCAAAGTTGAAGAGATCGATCATCACATTAGATCAGGTGCAGCTTCACCTTCACATTCAGCTCACTTATTTACACTTTAAAGCGAGGGTGTCAGCAAAAACATGAGTATTTCAAATTAAAGTATGGCCCAGATGCTACATACTTGTAAA
>JBBBVU010000007.1:7557790-7568531 GCA_037177055.1 Atherinosoma microstoma | reverse complement strand
TCTGCAACCTCCACCACAGACTCCAGCTCCATCCCCACCACAGAGCCAGCACACCTGATCACTCTGTCCAGTCTGTTAGTGTCTCTGTTCCTGCTGCTTCCTCCCCAGCACACAACACCATAAAAAAAGAGCGCTGGCAACCACAGACTAGTGATGTAGTATTCTGTAGTGTAGTGTATTCTGCAGTAAAGTACTGGATGTTTTTGGACTGTAGGGCGCGACATGGGTATATTCTCTTGCCGCGTGAGGTAAACACAAGGTCACATCTTCCTGAGTTGTCTCATACCTTCTGGGACTTCTCAGCCACCATGAGAACAAGGTCGAAGTCATAGGTCCCCAGCGAGTGTTCGTACAGATCGTTGACATTGACGAGGAAGAGCAGGTACTTCAAAGCCTCTTCAGCGTTCACAGCTCCTGCAGCCTGCGGAGGGTTTTCTGTAGACACGGGATTTCATGATGTATTAACGGAGAAATAAAAACTTTTTACCTCATCATAGCTGTGTGTGTGTGTGTGGGGGGGGGTGTTTACTGATGAGGAGTTCTCACCTCGAAGCTCGTGGACTTTCTGCAGAGCGATCTCCAGCTCTGGAACCGTCTTCTTCACATGAGAAGTCAGTATGGACAAACAGAACCTAGAGAGAGAACAAAATGAACATTTTAATATCATGCTTAATGCCATCACTTCATAAAGTTCATGCATTCTTCTGACCCTCCTTGGTGATGAAAACTATAGCTTGTATTTTCAGCTATTAGGACTTGGATAAAATTCACCGGATGCACAATTTTAGTTTATATTTAAGAAGAAATTATCAAAGATAAAAATATTCCATCCACCTAAATTAAAAATACCACTGACTTGTTTGGGTCCATTGACTCCATGGCGTTCCGTAAAGCATCGCAAACTACATCCACCTTTTTCTGGCCGGAGGCAGACTGAGGCTGGAGCGGGCTGCTCTCAGGACGGGGATACATGCTGCTGGTCGTGTCTTCCTCTCTGGGTACCACAGGAAAACACGGCTGTTAAGGGTCAGTTGTTTCTGCTGATACTTTAAATCTGATCACGTCTTACTTGAGCTCAGTGAGGAAGAGGTTAATGTGGTTGATGGAGTCCAGTTGTGTGATGAAGGTCGCTACATTTTCCCGGAAAACCTGCAGGCAAGAAAGACGTCAAAAACATTCATTTTTATTCATACAACACCATGATAGTCTTGCAACACTATAAATCAAAATAAATTATTCTAATTCACTGCCACAATTTCATTTTTGTAAATAATATACATTGTTTGTCTCATCTATGATGACAAGTTCCTGATCAATTATGTGAAATATCATTCATATTAATCTTTTTTCTCAGTCTTATAATCAAAATAACAATTGTTTATGCCTTAAAAGTACTAATATAACACTCACATTTACAAAAGTGAGTAACCATGGATAAACTTATGTTGAATGAGAAGAAATCTCTGACAAATGTGACTTCTGGTGTGATATAAACATAACATTTGTTTGTTTACACCCCACAGGACACCTCTAAATGAATGTTTTCAATTAACTGCTTGATAAAATCCTACATACCTTTGGGTTGTGGTCATAAATGAGGTTCAGGTTTATCCTCAGCTTCTTCATACACTCAAAAGCTTCTCTGAATCTCAAACTGTCAACAACAACATGAAGCAAATGAGAGTAGAGCATCTTTAACACTGGATCAAAAAAAACGTCCAACACAACTGTTTTTTGAGTGCGAGACTTGCCGTAGTTGGCGGTATCTATCATCTTAAACTTAGATCAGCATTGATGGGAACACAACACCTGGGTTCACAAGCTAAATTTGAACGAGGTTGCTGCTAGAGAGGGAACAGCTCGCCTTTTCCTCACAGAAAAAACATATTTATAAACTTATACGCCACACATGGAGGCTCTGAAACCAACGGCAACAACTAGATGAGACTGATCGGTTTTATGAGTCTTCGGTAAGCTGCCAGCTCACTGAAAGTCCCACTCTGTGGGCCAACTTGCAGTACAGGCAAAACTAATAAACTAAAGTAAGAGGGAGGGTAGGCTTAACTAGAAATTGTGGTTTAACACAACCAAGGATCCCATGTAAAGCCATCTCTGCATGCCATCTACTACGTCTAGTTCTGTGTTTTTGTAGCCCTCAGAGCACTAAGGTTATACCCACTACAACTAGAAAGGAAGGGATTGAACTGAGCTAGTTTAGCAGGAGCACTGACATTTAAAAACTCTGTGTCATCACTAATCAGGATATTTGCATGATGGCAGAAGAATATGCTATTATGATATGAGTCTAAGTTTAGAAAATAAGCATCAGTCTAAGCCTGGATAAACAGTGTGTTAAAGAAATTAAAATTATTTGCAACATATCTACTAAAAGCCAGGATAAAAACGAAATGTACCTGTCCAACCACTTCCTGAGCTGAGCCAACACCAGCGCTCTGTGATGTATCGTCTCCAGGTTTCCACGAGGCATCTACACACAATAATGAGCATGAAAATATGCAGTCAGGTTCAATTTGCTGAACTGTAGCTAATTTCTGGTTGTCATATTTATAATTTCCTGTACATATCTTAGCCTTGTTGTTTTTTTATTTATTTCTTGTTGTTTAAAATTTTTATTGAGGCTCTTATACAGGGACCTGAGTCCTAATTTCGTGCCTGTTAACGCTTGTCGTGAGCTGGTGTGACAATAAAGTTCTTGAATCTTGAATTTTATTAGGAGAGAATGTGTTGTTACCACAATAGAAACTTGTAGTGTGTGTGTGTGTGAGTGTACGTGTATAAGTGTGTGCGGTAACCAGACCTGTAAAATCACTCTGGTGTCTTGAGGCACCACGGTGACGATCCTGGATCCTCTCTCCACTCGACGAAGCGTCTCATCATTCTGACCTCCATCAGAGGCCAAAGCCGCCTGCAGCCCTGAGAGGTCAAAGGTTACTCACCCCAATATTTACCAGCAAAGAGACCACTGTTACAGCAGGTACGAACACAAATGCATGACTCTGACCTAAACATTATCTGTAAAGCTGTGCTGCTCATTCTGAGCAGGTTTAACATTAGTTTTCAACTGCGGTTTATGTTCATTGCTATTTTATAGAATTTTATTCAATTTTGAATTTTATATTTCTTTGTTTTTGCAAATCCACCTGGTCCATTTGCATTAAATTTAACCTTTTAAATCTTATTTTATTACGCCTTTTCTTTTTTGTTGATTTGTGAATGCTGTCTATAGACCTGTACATTTTATTTTGTTTGTTGATTTGTATACTTTGAATGGTTCACTGTTTGCCTTCACACTTTCTGTTTATCTATCTCTCCATCTAGCTGACCACTACATCAGCCTGTGTTGTGTTTTTCCCACCTTTGACTGTGAGCGTGCTCAGTTGGAGGCAGCGGCAGATGTGGGAGTGAGTGGTGATGAGGAGAAAGTCATTGCAAACAGCAAAGGAGCAGATGTTGGAGGCCAGCTGAGGAAGAAGCAAACTTAAATAAATATACATGTTTCCAAAAGCCCTGTTGGGTAAACACGGTAATATGTTAACATCATACCTCCGTGTCTCCAGCATACAGGTGGGATCTGTCCGTGAGCCCAAGCAGATGTTCCTAAAGACACGAAGCATTGAAAAAAAAGGAACAATTTAGGCTGGTGAACAAGAAACTTACTAATAATTCAACGGCAAGACTCTCCATTGATGTGTTCCTACTTCTCCACTGATGCAGCAGAGAGCTGTCTGGATGCAGGGAACAGGAAAGCTGATACTACAGCCACTGGAGTCCCGCCAGTCTTCCAATGTTGGTTCAAGACAATCTGCACAAAAATGTCAAAAAGTAGATTCACTTCTTTAAACAAACACATTTTATATGATTCCACAGCAAGTTACTGATGTCAGCTTTAAAGGATGCCAAACAAATAAAGTTATTCCCATCAGACTTTCCAGAAAGTTTCCCTACAGAACGGTGCGGTTTTGAATAGGTGACTAAATAAATACACTTTGGGCTGACGGTTTCCTAATGAAACATCTCAAACACTGACAAATATAACACATAATTCCGAAACAGAGGAGTTTTGTTTGTTTACTGACCCCAGAGCAGTTTCCTGATCTGTCCATCCTCGAGCTGCAGAGCTACAGTTCCGGTCTGGGAGCAGTGAACCATGCTGACCACGACACCGTCTACTTCCACCTGAGACCTGAGGCATGAAAACGGCATTGAGAGGCTTATTTACACAGCATTTTAAAGGATTTAAGCCATTTTATCTACTTACAAGCTTAACAGGAAAAAAAAAAACCAAGAAACTGAATGATATTCTTAAAGTTGCTGACCTGACAGCCAGCATGTCCCTGGCATCCTGAACAGGGTGGAGCATCAGCAGGGTGGAGGAGGTCGGCAGCAGACCGGAACTGACGGCTACAAACAGCTCATCCTGCAGCCACAGCAGCTGCCGCAGGGCCAGAGGGTCATCCTGAGGGACGGCCAGACTGCAGAGATATGGGAGGAAGAAAAGGGAGAATCCTTCGGTAAAATAAACCACGAGACAGAAACATCTGTTAGCTGATGAATGAGTGGACACATTGAAGGCGACGTCACTGAAGGTTTTATGTTACCTGAAGGTTTTCTGAAGGATAAGTGGATGACACAAGATCCTGAACCCATCTGCTGTTTTGTCAGCATGCTCACCTGAATCTGTAATGACAAAAATATGCAAGTTATACTAAAAACCATTTAGGAATAAACACCATAAAGAGGGGGGGGGGGGACATTTTAAAAAGTCTGAACTTCATAGTCTCAAGTACCACACCAGTTTTCTTCTACTCATCAAGTCTGGGACATTATTAGTATCACTATTTGTCTTGTTTAATTATAACTAAATTAGATCAGATTAGATTAGTTTTCCATCTGTTCTCAGTTTTTATTACAGAAGCAACTTTTCTCAGCCAGAAACATCAAGAGAGAAAATGTGCAAATGCTCATTTTCAATTGCTTGTTAAAACCCATAACCAGCTACGATGGCCGGGGCATGTTTTAAGAACCCCCCCCCACAACCGGCTGCAGCACAAAGTGCTCTATGGTCAGTTCCATCACGGCCAATGCTCTGCAGGAGGGCAGAAAAAGCACTAAAAAGACCAGCGAAAACAGCACTGAAGAAGTGCACCATCCAGCCTGGCGGTTTAGAGAGCATGGCTGCTGAACGAATCACTTATATACTCGAGGAGCAGAGGACAAAAAGGTGCAGCAAAGAAGGCAAGAAAGACAGAGGAGAAATAACACGGATGATTGCCAGCAACGCCACCACTACATCCACCTGCTCCATCAGCAGCAGGACCTGTGGATCCAGGACAGGACTATACAGCCATTAAAAAAAAACAAGCGTCATCATCGGCTTTGACGGACAACTCCAAGCAAGCAAGTTAGCCTGACTACTAACGTGAAGATTCAAGTGTCAATTACTGAAACTAAAACAAGACAGTGATGCTCTAGGGAGGAATTAAACTGCCCGAAATGAATATTGATACAGGTATAAACAAAAAGCTTGATATATCATTATACATATATTATATACTTCAAACTAATATACAATATAGGCAAAAGTTTAAGTAGTGAAACATCAAATTAATTGCTATCCTTGCTTTAATTTCCAACCACCTATTAACATTTTTAAATGTATTTTATATCAAACATGTTTTTGATTAAAATCTTTTTCAATGTCTTTTATTAATTCAATAATTTACAAATTTATTTATAAATGTATATTTCACCCTTGTTTTTTGAGGGGGGTTTTCAGAGAAACTATATAACAGAAGTAATTACATCTCTACATAAAAAGATCATATTGAAATTTAAGAAAACATTGTAAAATTAATATTAAGATAATAATAATTAAGAGAAATAAACATTTTGAAGAAAGAGTGATAATGAAGAGAAACATAAGTGTATGGATGGAGGAAAAAATTAATTAAATTGAGAATTAAATGTCAAATAAATTGAGGTATCAACACAAGATTAAAATGGATGAAAATTACACATTATATATATATTCACTGATTTATTTTTAAGCATTAATAATTTTTTATTAGTTATACCTTTTACTTGTAGTTATATATTTTTGTATTAATATTGGTTTTTGTCGGTTCAGTCCTTCATTACAATAAACCTGTTTTTGGAAGGAAAATTAAAAACATTCTTCTGATTTAATTTGACCCGCATTAATATTGATTACTGCTGTTTAACTGAAAAACTGTTCATGACTTACTTTGGCTGAAGACTGAGATTTGTCCGTTGGCAGTGAATGCTGCGAGCTGATTGGTTCCCTGAGGCCGACAGAGGAAAGTCACCTGGTTGACAGGAGACTTCAACTGCAGCTCGACCGAACACATGGGAGGGGGAACCACACACTGCCGGAAGGTCGTTAGCAGGATTTTTTCTGAGAGGAGTTGGACAGATATTAACATCATGTTGGAATAAATCTACAGTTCAATGACCTTTCATCTTATTGGTCCTCACCTCCATCAATTACAGCCACGTTGGCGTTGTCACTGGCGTCCAGTCCGGGACTCCGCTCCGTCGTCCAGCCCCAGTCGTAGCTTGTGCTGGTCCAGCTGCGGTTCACCACATGGAGCCGAAGGGGGCGCTCGGGGTCCCAGTAGATACATACTGGAGTTTTCTGGGGGTCTCCGCCAAATTCCAAGCTCTGTTTCAGGTACCAGTGGTAGTTCCCCACGGTCCACAGCTGGACTGCAGAAATTAAAGGGAAATTTAGCCCAGTTTTTATTCCACTGACTCATTAACACATTTATTAATAGCAACTGTTATCATGATACATTTTTGTAAACTTTCTGCACCATTTTTTCGCTTCTCATTTAGCTTAATATATGGCTCATAGTTATAGTTTTTTCTTTGCTTACTGTAACTCTTGATTTGTCTGTCCTCCCCGGCAGTCATGTCCTCCAACCACACGGCTAAAACTGTGGAGTCATTGTTCCACAGCAGCTCTTTCACCTACACATAACACAGCACCAGAATCTGATAACGCCACCTTCTGGATCATAAGCTGCATATCTGTTAACCTGCTAAATGTATTTCTAGATTTTCAATCAAGAGAAAAAGAACCAAACGAATGGAGCGTGAGCTTGCCTTGGTTTGGTCTTTACTGAATGGCAGCGTGAAGTCTCCATGCAGCAGCCCGTTCTTCTCCATGAACACCACGCTGTGTTTGTTGGGGTGACGCTGAGTGCTCGCTATCAGGCTTCCTGAAGGTCTGAAACATCATGTCAAGCTTTCAAATAAACTCACAACTCTCATATTCACTTATTATTCAGAATGAAGGCAAACATTTTATTTACTGATTTACTAAAGCTAGAGTAAAACATTTTGGGCAGAGCTCTTACTTCCAGCAGAGTGCCTGCTCCAGGCCGTTGATGGGTTCGCTGGTGGCCTGCAGGACACCTTCTCTGTTCCACACCCGGACCTTTCTGGCTCCGGTCTGAGCACAGATGGCACTGACAGCAAAAAGCTGACCATCTCCTCGCCACGTGACCCGCGGCCTCCGGTCGTCCCAAGCTGCGGCCGGCTGCACCTCCTGAGAACAAAAGTTTACAGCATCTGGAATATTTTCACATTTAACAAACATTCAGTTAAATGCTGGAAAGATTTTTGGGATTTCTTGCGTGTTTTTTGGTTTGCGGGGATGTTTGAGAACATCATCGCCGACCTTGATCTTCCTTTGCGCTGCCTGCTTCCCCTCTGAGCCGTGAAACTGAGTCTCCTTCTTCCCCCAGCCCACTGTCACAAACTTCCCTGCAAAGCAATGCGGATTTACATCAAATCAATTTCCGTGGCTCCTGCAACTTATGCAGGAATAACTAATCCAAAGGAAGTTCATTCGGAGGCACCGTACCTTCACCGAAATCGTCCTGATGGATTCCCACCTCAGTGATCGGCTCAAAGTCTTTGGTCATCATGATGATTGTTTCCTGACCTGTGAACACAAATAATTTGTAACACTTATGAATATGTTCAACTTTAATATTTAAACTCTTTGTGACGGTACCTTCTGCTGACCTCTGGCGCTCTTACGTCTACCAGAAGTCATAAAGATGCTTTGCAACATGGCACGGCCAACTGTGAACGACTGAGTTCACATATTTAGGAAGGCATACGCCTGCCCATATAAGGGTAAAAAACCAAGTCATAAAGTTTATAATTATAAAAAAAACAACTGCCCAGCCAAACTGGGTAACTGAAGACAAAGAAGCTTCAGTCAGACAATTTCCAACAAGCTTATAATTACGATCAAGAGATGCAGAGTTTAAGGAGAGGAGAGAACTCTACAGATGACCTGTCAAGCCTTTATGGCAGAGTGGTCAACATGCAGAAGCCAGCTTGTCAGGAGTTTATCAGAAGGCACCCCATGTGTCTCCAAGACCACAAGAGGCAAAGTCCTCTGATCTGATGGAACAATGATGGAAATGTTTGGCATGTGGTATTGAAATCAGGCTCTAAGAATCCACAGCAACAGTCAAATATGGTGACAACAGCATCACTCTGTGGCAAAGTTGAGACCAGGAGACTGGAAGGATGGAGGGGAGATGGATACAAAGAAGTACAGAATGATTCTGAGTGAAGATTTGTTTTGTTTGTTTTTTTTACCAAGAAAATTCAGAAGTGAATTTGGACCCAGCCAGTCTTGACTTAAAACCAGAAAGCAACTCTGGAAAAAGCTGAAGCAACCCAGCACAACTGACTTCCATCCGACTTGATTAAGGCTGAATTTTTCCGTCAAAAAGGACAAAAGAACATCCACCAAAGCAAAAAAGGCGTACATGGTTTCTAAGATCATTCCTAGACGACTTGAGGCTGTTATTACTGCAAAAGAGTTAAATACTTCCAACACAAAATTCTTGATTTATCAGCAAAACAATATAAATGCATTGAAATGCTGTTATGACCCCAGGCCGAAGCGTGGTGCTTGTTTGCTTTAGATATTCAGATTATGTGCATGATTACAAACAGGTGGTCTGCAACTGGCTGGATGATCTGTTGTCCAACCAAAGCCAGTGTGACTTTTTTTTTTTTTACTATGATTAATGAAGCCTATTCCCTTACATAAAAAAAAAAAAAGTACTTTTGGTGCCAAAGCTCTCTGACTTTTACATACACTTAACTGGTGCAAGTCTTTTCATTTAACTTTTGACAAAATATGTTTCTTACCAGTAGTAAGAATGACAAGCTCTTCATCAGGACTCCAGCTCATCGAGGTAAGACCGCTGTCAACACTGCCGACACACTCCAACTAAGAAGAAAATCATTTTTAATGAGGACTCTCATTCGCATAATGCCTTTCCTTTCCCTTTATTATTAACATCATTCAACACTAACTTAATCTTAAAACCAATGCTTCACTCATATAAAACATCACTGCAATAAGGAGGTAAAAAAAAAAAAAACTTTCTATTGCTTCATTATTACCAACCTGGCAGGTGTTGAGGTTAAAAAGAACAACATCACCGCCTGTTGTGGCCAAACATGCAGATTCAAGTTCAGCCAGATCCTGTAGTCCGACCACCACCCCGGTGCCATCCTCTGGGAGATAACTGTCTGCCGTCAACGAGGCTTCATTCACAACCTAAAGAGGAAACCACAGGAAAGTCCAGTTAGTGCTATGAAAGTATGCTGCCTGCAAAACCCAAAGAAACAAGTAGTGCACCTGGCCAGTGCGGGGGTCATACTCTGTGATGGAGTATTGAGAGGCGATCAGCAGGGAGCCAGTGTCTGCCCGCACAGACAAACACTGAGGGGAGCCTGGAGCCTGCAGCTCAGAGCTCTGGAGGCTCTTCAGCAGCTTCAGATTCCTCATTTCACCTCAGTGGTCTGTTCCCAGTCCAGAGACGACCTAAGACGGCATGAATGCAGCTGGTTCAGTACTGAAAAACCTGACAGAAAAAAAAACTGGCCAACATATTAGTAACAGTAGTATAGAGATATCCAGCTGCTGCAGCATTAACTGCATCTGAATGCTGTTGTTGTACTAAATTAAACTAAACGCACTATTCGTGTTAATGTTTTCTTTACTTCACTAATGTAATGCTTTTTTATTTCACACAATTATAATGTCATAACTTTGGAATCACTTCTGATAGCAGTGAGCTTACGCTTGAAAAAAGCTCACTGAGGTCCTCAAATATTTCAGGATTTTAGGAGCTAGTTGTTAAGAGGTGCCAATGCCTCGCATCAATGTTGTCGTTATAAGCATAAACGAATAGAAGTCAGCCACAAGCGCAAAAAACAGCAGCAACGTGTTCAAAAGTACTCTATTCTTGTTAAAAAAAAAAACTCTTTTTAAAAAGCACGAGCATATTTCTGTAAAACCCAAAATAAACCACTAACGACATGATGTCCGAAAATGGAACTGGACTTACCCTTAAACTAAACGGAGCGACGTGATGTTTAGCTGCTAAATTAAATTTACAAAAGAAGAAATGACGGCTTTAAAATTTCAGAAAATCACGTTAGAAACAAACCGTGAAGATTTAACTTGAAGCAATATAAATCTCCCTTGTATCCAACATCAACAACACAACAAAATACATGTGGCGCTGTCAGCCTCATGCCCTTCGACCTCTGACGTAATTATGTGAAAACGCGGAGGTGTCGCCCCCTGGAGACGTGGAGTAAATTTACACTGAGAGCAGGTTAATGTGTAAATTCTCAGAAAAATGCTTCTTTAGCA
>JBBBVU010000007.1:7515070-7538615 GCA_037177055.1 Atherinosoma microstoma | reverse complement strand
GATCTGAGGGATCTGGTCGGTTCATAACAAACCAGAAGTTCCTGAATGTATTTTGGTCCTAAACCATTCAGTGCTTTGTAAACTAGCTGCAGGATTTTGAAGTTGGTTCTTTGACAAACAGGAAGCCAGTGTAAAGATCTGAGGACTGGAGTTATATGATCCACTTTTACACATGCATATGTGTTTTTAGATTGCTTCATATTTGTTTGTGAATTAAAACATACATTAGCGAGTAGCCGAAGTTATGCACAAATTTGTTAATCATCTAGTTTGTAACCATTACATTACTTATTTCACTTCATTCTATAGATATAAATATCTACATCCTCATACATGCATAAGAGCTGTAGAATATGGGCTGATGCATTCAGGCAAGTTGGATGAATATTTTTATATTGCGTGAATGCTACAATAAAACACTGAGTTTGTACTGAAAGACAGAGTTTTAGCTGAATAATTGCACCATATTTAACCCCCTTGGTCCCAGTGTGTGTAGTTGGGATCTACACTGCTGCAGTACAGATTAGCATTTTCATGTGGCTTTAATTTTTTTCCTCTCTATCTGCATGTCTGCAAAAGCCTCCTCCAGCCAACCTGGACAGCATGTTTCTTTACATAGAAGAGGTGATTGACGTGTCAAGCCGTCTCCTCAGCCTGTTGGACCAGAAGCAGGTTCAGCCTGGAGACCCTCAATTCCTGGAAATGCTCTGTAAGGGATCCTTCACACATCTGTAATATGCCTATGAAGCAGTTTTATTTGACAAACTCTAACACCCTTGCCTTGGATTGTGTCTGTTTTCTGATAACATGCTTAGATTATCAACAAGAAGCTGTGAGACTTGTTTATGGTTGTTATAATAGTTTCTTTTTCGAGATCAAATGAGCTGAATGCTTGTTGGCTGGAAACATGTGCACATGCTTGTTGTTTCATATGTGGTGTTCACTTGTTCTGAAGTAGGTCGAGGTCAAGTCTTTATAGTTTCACCAAGATAACAGTGTCTGCTATATATTTTCCAGTGACTACATGTGTTGATATTTCTTGAGATTTGAATGGCAGCTTTCACTTTAGGAAGGCGCCCATTTTGAAGTATCTTCCTGGTCTGAAAAAAATTTGGATCAGATTTTAATTCTGCTTTATGTTTTGTGTATTTCCTTACTGTAAATAAGTACATACAGATTTTTCTGTCCTGACAGGTGATTCATTCCTCAGCCTGTCTTCAGACATTGAAGCAGCCTATAAGGAATACTTGGCCAACTATAATCAGGTTACAGTGCTGGAGAACAGCTATAAACAGAAGGAAGCGCTCTGGAACGATATTGTCAAAATCATCAAGGCCTCAGCGTAGGTTTCTAGAACTTTATTTGGTCTCACAAATAGAAAATAATGTGTGCAGCTCACATGTAACATTTATGACTTTTCCTCCAGGCCCGAAGTCAACGCCACCTCTTTGAGTTTCTTCTTGGTGATGCCGGTGCAGCGAATTGCCCGCTATCCCCTCCTCCTGCAGACCATCCAGAAACACACGGATCCCACCCACCAAGCATATGCACTCCTGGAGCAGACTGCTCACACCTCCATTGCCTTAAACTGTCGCATCAATGAGTACAAACGCTTCAGAGAAGTTGGTAAGACCTTCCACAAATAAGATGGTGACGGTATCCAATTTTGTCTTCTTATGATGAAAGAAACAGCATTGATGCAAAGCTGCCTCGTACAAGTGCTGAACAGACTTTTAAGTCCTGCTCCTACTTTGCTTTGTAGCTGACAAATACAAGAAGACGGAAACTCTGACCATTAAAGACAAGATCAATCGCCTCAACTCCCATAGCATCGCAAAGAAGACTGCGAGGCTAAGCCAGCACATCAAACATGAGACTGGAATAGCTGCTAAGGTAGGATGCTGTTCTGTAACTCACCCTGACCAATCACTGTCCAAGTCAGAAAATTGGAAGGGGTGCTTTTTGCCTCTAAGCAATAAAAATTCTCTGTGTACATACATTGCCTTCAGCTGCACCTCAGTAATTAATGATTAACAGGGAATGTGTGCTGAGAGAATATAACATGACCTGTTATTGAACCAGCTGTTTGTTTTGGTCTCCTACACAGCTGTTAGCTTTCACAGCACTGATCAAAGAGTTCAGACCTCATATATGTCCTGCATTTTAATTGGTGCTTCCTTAACCTCAGCTTTTTCAGCCAGATATAAAGGAATTAGGGGTGGGAATTTAACACGTTGATTACGGTTAATTAATACAAAAATATGAATGCATTTAATTGCAGTCTGCATTCCAAACAACATGGAACAATTGTCAATGCATGATTTCCGGTACACAATTACACAACTAATTAATATGCTTACTCGCTACCAAGTGGTCAGGAGTGGGGATTGCAATCTGTCAAAATGACAAATGGCCTTCAGATTTTTCCATCAGCGTTTTAAAAAAAAGCGGTCTACTATCTTACACGCTTTCTTTTTTTTTGCATTGAGCTTTCCTTCAACAGATTCAATTTTACTAATTAAACATCATAAATATTCATTTAAAGCTAAATATGAACAGTGACAAACATTTGCAAGTATACGATGTATAAGTTATTATGAAACCAGTAAGTACATTCTTAACAATTTAAAGGTGAACTAAGGAACTTTCTCTGCAACATGCCCCCTAATTACGGTAAATTCAGCATCCATCTTGCATCCAACCTGTACTGTGAGCTCTCTCCAGACAGTAAAAGTCAGTTTGATGTTGATTCCTGCCTTATCTCTTGCTCTGTCTCTTTCTGTCTTTCTTTTCCTCTCTTCCTCCAATAAGTCCTCTTACATTTCTTTGCTAAATCGGCCACGGTGTGCATTCAAAATCACCACTGTGTTAATGTCCGCTTGCTAGTGTGTGACACAGTCAGTAAAGTGAAACTTGGCTATAATGTTACCTGGTGTCCTGGAAGCAAAAGTTGTGAAGTGTGGTTTATCAGTGATGGGACGCTGCTAGGCAGCGACAGCTCCAGAAATGTACATAATAAATGTCTCTGTGCCATCAAACACGTCAGGAAAGCAGAGTTTCAAGCTCGTAAAGTTACATAGTCAACATTTATCCAAACCATGTTATCCAATCATATTTTCATTCTTTTATCATTATGTCCGTACACACCTTGTCTTTGCATTTTTTTTTCACAGCTGGTGGATGAGGAGTTTGATGCCCTGGAAGGTTTCTTTTACGTTCTGGAAAACGGGATCCTGGAGCTTCATGAAAATGTGGAGACATATTTGCTTCACCTGCAGGTATTTTTTATTATCATGATATTATATTGATAATAGGGTCTGGAAGATGAAAACACTTAAGGTTCTTGTGGAAAATGTCTTTTAACACAAGAGTGTGTATCATATATCATATTAGGGAACGTTGAGGCCTGAAACTCAAAGTGTCAGAGTTTAGTGTAAATCCTGGTGAGAATCCTGAACATAGTAAACATCCTATTATCTGTCGAGAATGTTGTTTTCTCTTGTCCAAGGGTCCAAACTCCAGATTTTAGCAGCCGGTTGGAAGCTGAATGTAAAACACGTTTCTTTGTTTATAGTTTCACTGAAGGCTCATCTGATACGCAACATATAATTTCCTATTTTGTCTCGTTCCTTTCTGGCACTTTTGAGGCAGACTCCTTCGAAACCTGTTACAGATTAAAGATTACGATCAATTTTCTTTTTTCCCCATTATCTGCGTCATAAATGGTCATATCTGAGGTGTTTCCAGATGTTTGTTTTAATTAACCTCCAAATTTTTCTATCATGTCAGTTTCTCAAACATGAATAAACCACCCACCCATTTCTTTAGGTTTGATGTTGGGTAATTTAAGGTTTCCAATGAACACCACCTACTTATTTCTCTATTTAGATTTTACCTGCCTGGCCATACACAAGAACCGATGTCTTTCCAGTCCAGTTAGTGCCCAGAGGAAATGGAATATTAGTCAACATTTACTTCTGTAAAATTGGCCTTATGTTTGAGTCACACTGTGCAAATTCCTTTAAGATCCTGAGGTCAAACATGAGTTTCTGTGTCCTGCCTGAATCTAAAATTATCTTTCAAGTGTTTATTTTTTGTTTTCCTGTTTCTGCTTCCAAGCAACAAAGATCATAATTTTTAATCCTTCTTTGTGTACATTCATCCACTGCTTTTGCTTTTCTGTCCTTTCTGTCTTTGTTTCTTGTGCATTCAATTTGAAAACCTATTTTTTTTGTTTTTAATTTTTAATTTAAATGAATGCCATTCATCTACTGCCCTATTTCTTCCTCCTGTAAAAGCAGTTGCTTTTGGGTAAAAACTAATTCAGCTCACCAATGATTTATTAGAATACCTTGATGAAAGGAATGAGTTTAGACTTTACAATGTCTGTAGGGGTTCCTGGCCTGCAAGACAGAAGAGTTTGACTTGGATATGGATGGAGAGAAAGCGCCCATTTGCTACAAGGAGATCTCTACTGCACTCAGACAATGGGTCCTTCCTACATTTGTGAGTTTTTACATTTAGTTTTCACTGGTAGAAGATGTACTCAGAGACTTTACTTAAAGACACACAGATAGCCAAAAAACTGTACAAACAGTAAACTTTGCAGTTTTCTAGCATGGAATATCAGGTTGCACTATTGTCCTCCCTCCATCCTCCAGGAAAAGAGGATGAGAACATTAATCTACAAGCCCCTGTGTGCACTCCGTGACCTCCTGGTGGGCCCGAGGAACCTGATCAGAAAGAGACTCGACAAGCTGCTGGACTACGAAGTGATAGAAGCCAAATCTAACCTGAGCTATGAGGAACAGGCTGTGGCCAACACATACAGGTATACAGGTGTCCTCACTGTGGACATTCACTACTTTTTTTTCTTCATGGGAGCTGCAGTGTATGCAGACGCATACAACTTCTCAGTGTGTGTTTATTGCACCACATTGATTTAGCTGATGCTTTTATCCCAAGTAACTTAGCAGTGCTTGTACTCACATGATGTCATATCCCCTCATTATCAATCAATCTTTATTTATAAATCTCTCTTTCATACAAAGAAACCTATATTTATCCATTAAGTGCCCAAGACCATAAACCTAAGAGTCACACATACTTAAAATGATGTCCTCTAAAAGCGCTGCCTTTAACCTTACCGACCATATTTGGGAAACTAAAACATTGGAAGTTTAAATAAAAGCTAAAGTTAAGGTGGAAAAAGAGAACAAATGAATTCATGATAAAATAAAGTAGAAGAAAAACAAGAGAAGATAAAAAAGTAAAATAAAATGATATAAAATAGGACACTAGAAATACAGAATGGAAAAAGTGGTATTAGAGACATGGAATAAATATTTAAAAAAAGTTCATTAATAATGCAAAGAATATAAATATGTTAAATAAATCATTACTAAATAAATTGATGAAACACAATCAGAAAATAATAAAACCAGATTTAACGAGACAAGGAGAGATATAAATCTAAGTGAAATACTGGTTATGAATACTTAAAAGATATTTACTTAAAACCTTAACTTAAAAGGTACTGAAACGGTATGTCTTAGCTTTCTTTTTAAAATATCAACACTCCCAGCTGGCCTCCGGAAGATATTTGTTTTTTTATATAGCACCTTTCACAGATAAAAACCACAAAGTGCTTTATAATAGAAATGATAGAAATAAATAAAAAACCTATGGTCCTCTGGAAGGCTGTTATACAGGCGACATCCATAGAAACAAAAAAAAAGTTTCACCATATGTTTTAGTCCCCGCCTCAGGAATAGATAAGAGACCAGCCCCTGTTGACCTGAGGGCCCTGGGAGGCTCTTAAACTAAAATCCAGTTGGATAAGTACTTGGGTCTAAAACCTTGAAGAAATTTAAAGACTAATAAAAGTATTTTGAAATAAATTCTGAAGCACACTGGAAGCCAATGCTGAGATTTTAAAACTGGAGTAATATGAGTTTTCAGTTGTGTTAAAGGTTTGTAAATTGATTTGGGTCCTATTCTGTTAGCCTCTTCTATTTTGTGGCCAAGTTAAAGTGATAAAAGCTGTAGTTGTATGGTGTGTTATTCACCAGCAACACACGAATAGAGTGAAACAACCAGACCCGCCTGGTGTGCACCAAACATGCGTATAACGACACTACACCAAAATGTGTACTTACAGGAGCAGAAATAAAGCAGGTTTTGTTATGAAGGGTCTTAATCCCAACTACTTCCACCACCCTACACATGAAGAAGTTGAAGACCTCCAAACTTGTCCACGCTTTCATCTGCTTGGCCATGTAGAACTTAATCTGAGACAACAGATAGTTCAAGATTTCAGGGGGAACTAAACCTGTTGGTATTTCTCTGATTCAAAGCTTGGTGTTGGCGACTGTAGGGATGTTTTCACAGGTAATCGTTTCTAATCTGTCCAATGAGTGGCCTTGCTTGGAAGTATCAGATAGCAGCCTTTAGTCATATTCCCCTGCATTCATGCTTATAAGCCAACAGCTCATTAGATGATCAAATGCTGATTGGTTGAAGGTTACCTTGACGTGGAATAGGCCAACAACAACCAGAGTAAGCAGTAAGCAGATGAAAAAAACATAAATGGTTAGACTGGTTGATTCTCAATTCCATTCTTCAAAACACCTCTTTCTCAGGACAATCAACACGTTGCTCCTCAACGAGCTTCCTCAGTTTAACGGCTTGGCTCTGCAGATGATCTGGGGCATGTTGGGGACGTTCAGCTGTTTGCATAAAGACCTGGCTGCAGACATGGAGCAGCTTTTCCAGAGCTTTGCACAACAGGTACAACCTTAAAACCACATATTCACCAACATTACTGAAAAATGAAAAACATTCATGTTGCCAGGTTGTGATCATTTTTCAATGCCTCTTTCCAGCTCCCTCACAGCTCTCTTCACCCTGGTGCATTCTGGGAATGGGCAGAGTCTTCTGTGCTTGAGGGTGCAAAGAAACTGCAGATTTTATGTCAAACTGTGGAGGACACACTCAACGCGCCTGTCGTCCAGGTTGGAGTTGGAATAATGATGTTTTACTCTGTTTCTCTGAGTTTGGGAAAAGATGCAAATGTTTTGTTTGTGGGATTTAATGAACATACAACACAGAACTGGTGTGTAATCCTCATTCAAGAGCTAAAACACCAGAGGTACACACTGACCAGCAGACCGTGCAATAACACAACAGTCTACAGCTGTCGTTTGGACACCTGATCTCATCTCGTTTTCTTTTACTTTCTTTCTTCCTTTTTTCCACATAAACACCAAATGCTCAAGAAATATGAGCTTTTAAACCCATTAAGACCCGATGCACCATATGGCTATACCATCTTCCATGTTTGGAGGAGTCAAACGTCTGAACGAGCTAATTGGTTCAAATTCTCTGAAACATTCTCTGAAAATATAAATCAATCTCACTTGAACCTTTTACATCTGAATATTTCACAGCATAAAACAAACAGAAATTAGAAGCTACAGCTGGATGTCATGACTTTGTCATTTAATAAGTCATAATCAGATCTCTCTGTCATTTCCCTAGTTTTATTTTTAACTAACATAACATGGTTTGATGGTAATGATATTGCTCCATCATAGATTGTCTTAAGTGTGAGCAAAAGGATCAACAGGTATTTACTAGAGTACAAAGCAACATACCTTTTTTTTTGTTTTTGTTATGTGTACAATCACTGGATTGGTATTTGCAGTATTCCTTTACGTGTGATAATTGTGCTTTTGTCTTGCCAGTATTTCCTGCTTTACCACTCTTCAAAAGCCTCTAAGTGTGGCATACTGAAGGAACCTTGCAAAGCAACTCACAAAAATAATCTACTGATGACACAGGATGTAGTCACATCATTTTGTTTTGGTTGAAAACTTGGCCATGTCCTCAGAATAATCATGTCTTCAGCTTTATATTATTCTTGTGTGATTACAACTTACCGATAGATGAAACGTTCAGAATTTTCTTGTTTTGCAGCTTTTTCCTTTCAAAATCTATTATGTTTACTTATTCATGGATAAAAAATATGTCTGATCTGAACTGTCATCAACACAAAAAGTCTTGTGTGTTTAATTCATAATGAATTTAAATATCGTGAATTTGTAATTTCCAAGTTAAAATTGAAACGTGATATATTTCTTAATAATCCAACAATCCTAAAACAGAGATTGACCTTACTTCACCTTATGCATTTTAATGTTTTACAATGTTCATAAGCAGGAAAATGCTGGCCAGCTTGAACTCAGAAGTTTTGTGTTTGTTTCCGTCAGCCTGTCAGCCCATCCTTTCAACGTCGCCTGAAGCAGCTGACCGATAAACACGGTTCTGGAAAGATCTACCAGGTGATGAGCGCTGTGGTGGGAAGCCGGGACCTGGACCTGAACCTGACTAAGGGCGAGTTGGTGGCCATCATTAGCGAGGCAGACACCCGTGGAGACAAACGGAGATGGCTGGTTGATGCAGGAGGTGAAATATTATCCTGTTGGATTCTTGCCAGTCACAAACTCAACTTTCCTGTTTGTGTTATAGTCATTAGAACTACACACTGGAACTGTAATGGTTGACTTTAAGAGGAGGAAATGAGCAGTTTATATGATGGGAATGGCTTGTGAACAGTATGAGGAACTATACTGTTTTCTGTAGGTTTCCTAACAAGATTGATTTTGAAATGTTTGTGAAACACAGATGGAAGCTGGTTGTGTCATTGAAGGTTTTTCTAAAATGCAGCACTTTGGTGCCATCTTTTGGCTGAATGCTGTCATTACACTGAACCAGGCAGTATTTTATCTACCCAAGTTAGTCTTATACCTTTTACCTTTGGTATGTTTTTTTCTTTTGTAAAAAGATAGATGAGGCCAAATGATCAAGTAAATTTCACCCAAATGAAAAAGTATGCTAAAGTTTGTTTTTAAAATCAACGAAGGTGAAGGTGAATGAAGGTTTTGTTCACTTAAAGTATTTGATCAGGTGAAACATATGTAATTTAATCTTCCATAGGGATCTCCTAAGTCCATATATCTGTGTCTGATCAGGAAGAAGAGGCTACGTTCTTTCCTCAAAGCTCATTCGCTATCACCAGGCAGCAGAAGACCCGCCCCCTTCACCACATCTCAGCGTGCCATTAGGTGTGACTGGAATCAGAAGACACTCTTACACCCCAGAGAGCCAGACACTAGGAGTCACGAGTCAGCCATGTTTCCAGGTAATTCAGTGTTTGGTTTATTGCTTTATTGGCTGCCCCAGCATCATGTGTCAGCAACAACAACAACAACAAATCAGCATGGTAGAAGCATCACTATATACATAATTCATTAGGCACTTTTTATATTGAACATTGCAAATCAAAGTGCTTTACTAGAAAGAAATAAGAGAATATTACAATATTCTCACAAAGGTGCATATAATTGTAAACTATTAATAAGATCAATAATAAAAGGTTTTAAAAAAAGAGTTTTTAAGATAAATAAGATAAAAGTTCTGCCTCTGGTTTTGGACCTGAAAATTCTAGGTACCCCGAGTAAGCCTGCAGTCTGATTGAAGAGTTCTTGTTGCGTCGTAGGGGGGTTTAGATCTTTAATGTAAGATGGAGCAATACCATTAAGGGCTTTATATGTTGTCAGAAGGATTTTAAAGTGTGTACTAAACTTCACTGGGAGCCAGAGTAGAGGCCAAAACAGGGGAAATATGACCTCTCCTGCAGGTGGCAGTCAGCACTCTAGCAGAAATGTTTTGGATTAGCTGAGAGATATTCAGGGAAGTATCTGGGCAACCAGCTAAAATGTCATTGCAGCACTCCAGTGCGTATTTGAAAAATGCATGGATCAGTTTCTCAGCATCACTTTCAAAAAGGATGCTTCTTGTTTTGCCTATGATACTTAAAACGAAAGAAGGCAACTTTATATGTAACTTAAACTGCAAGTCTTGGTTTAAGATTACTCCAACTAGAGGACTGTAAAATGCTGTCCAGCGTAACTAAATGTTTGAAAGTTAGTCTCCAGGGTTATTTGGTCCAGGAACTATGACCTCGGATTTTGTCGGAAAATCCATGCTTTATATTTCCAAGAGAAGCCTATAACTCTAATAATTGATGAGTTTCATCAGACTGCATAGAAGAATAAAGCTGGGGGTCATCAGCGGGGAGTGGAAAATACAAAAAATTGGCACGTGTGGTTTATAATGTAAAAAGTCCATTAAAAACTGTTCGAAGTGAATTTGCAACAAGAATAGATCAGGGATTAGGAATTAATCTTGTGGGATTTGGTGTTAGATCGGGAACTTTGCCACCTTGCCGGTAGAAATTTGCCTGACTTCCTTGGTTGAACGCAGCCCTGAAACTGAACAACTACAACACTGAATACTGTTCAGTTGTTTTATTTGACAACTTAAACATAACAGAAGAAAATATCTGTGAAATTTGAACAAAAATATTTGATATTCACAGATCAGCCATGATTAAAACCATGGACAGATGATATGAGTAACACTCCTCACATCAACGCAGTGCTCTGCTGCGAAAACGGACCTTCTGTAGGACCTGCATAAACTGCTTGGGAAGGGTTTCAAGAACATTTTGTCCTGGATAATCAGAGTTGAGAAGGACCAACTGTACTCATAATGTTATGGCTGTTTGGTGTAGACTTCAGGTTGCTGCCGTGTGTTTCAATGATCGATCAGACATCAAATTGCTTGTGTAATTTTCTAAATTAAATGGTACAGACCTTTTCTGTTGTCCAAAGCGTTGACTGATGGATGTGACACCACTGCAATGAAAGCATCAGTCTGTCACATGTTTGACTCTGTGTGTTTTTATGTCTTCGTACATCTATCTTTGTGAGGACTTACAAGAGTATGTTTTATTTTACCTTGGAGCTGAGGACTTTTTGACTGGTGAGGACTGAACAGTATAAGTTAAGGAGACGCATTGAGTTCTGACAGTTAATACAACTGTGAGGCGCTTGATAATCCATTTGGTCACCGAGTGTTCTCGCTACGATAGAAAGATGCGTGTGTGTGTTTAATTGCATGTTTGTGTGTTATTAATGGAAAGGTCCATAATTAGCTGTTTAACCTTGTAAGTCGGTTAGTGTGTGAAGGGTTGCGCGGTAATTTATGCGATGCAGGGCTGCAGGCTGAGATAAAACTTGATGGTGTGTGTGTGTGTGTGTGTGTCTGTGTGTGCGCATGTTGCCAGATTGATTTACGTTTGTGTCCAAGTGAGTGTGAGAGGAGTGTTGGGGCCAGTAAATTTATTATGGTTTATGGGAGTGTGTGCATGAGCTATTTAGGTGAACATGTGTGTGTGTGTGTATGTGTTGATGCGTGCATGGTCTGTGTATTGCTCATGTTATGAGGACCTGTGCTTGCGTGTGACAGAGATATGCCTTCCTGTTAAAATGAGTGATTGCTCCAGTGACCTTATACAGGCGGTTTTTCCTCCTCCTCCCCTCCGTCCATCCACCGTGACCCTGAGTCTACTCGTATACAAAACATACACACCCTGTCTTGTTTGTATTATTTTGTATAAAACACCCATTTTCATCATCTTTCTGTTCCTTCTGTTCTTTCATCAACCACTGCAAAAAATTGAAGCTATGGCTGCAGAGTGGGGCTGCACAATATATCAAAAATGTACCTTAATCGCAATGTTACCCTGTGCGATATACATATTGCAACAACTGCCTGAACTGTGATAAATGGTAGTCCTTACACGCATAGTTTAAGGAAGTGATGTGACGGTGTTCCAAATGCTGCTGTGCATTCATGCTCCGTGAGGATCAGTAGCGAATCAAATGGACTCTTCTTGGATGTGCGCTCTATATAGATGTTAAAGACCCACTCCTTCATTTTTCGACCCAAAAACTTGCGTTCCGCAAAGAAATGTTAGAAGACATTATCGGAGGAAGAGAGGAAACAAAAGAGAGACAGAGCAAGAGATAAGACAAGAGTCAAGAGAAGACTGTTTTTTACTGTCTGTAGAGAGCTCACAGTACAGGTAGGATGCAAGATGGATGTCGAATTAGCCGTCAATAGGGGGCGCATCATTGAGAAAATGGCAAAAGTTAAGTAGTGTGTCTTAATGGCTGTGGCAATAGAGCACATGGAGTTTGCAGTGTGATGGGGGAAGGTAGTAAAAGGAGCAACGAAAATGTGGATGCAGAAGAACTCGTGGCTTAAAAGAACAGCACGCCGGCTACTTGGAACTATTTTGGATACAAGAGAGATGATGCGCTACAAACAGGTACTCTGCAAGACATGGCGGATACTTGTGCCAAGCACCAGGGGAAACGCAATGAATTTCCGCTGCCACCTACAGTACAACAACAAGGAGCTGTAGATGAATCCAGCAGCCGTTTTGTGTATTATGCTATCTTGCAGCGCTGCCAATACTGTAAGTCCGAATGACCTCGTATCTGCTAACCATGGGTATCTGGACTGACAATGTGAAGCAGTGGTCCGTAGTTACTAATTAGGATTTCTTATCTGGTGATCTCAAAGTTATTCTGTTTTTCATATCAGTTAAGCATCAGTGCACGATTTTGTAAAACTGTGCAGTAGGACTGCAGTAAACTCTGCTTCATCTGACAAACATCTTTTAATAACTGATTCACACTGATAAATCACTGTAAAGAATGTGTTCTATATTTCAGACGCTTTTGTCCAAAGCGTCTGACAACTGAAAGTGAGAGCAACACAAGTAAGAATTCAAACAAGAGGGGACATGATGATTAAGTGCTAGTGAAACTGCTGAGTCCAGTTGGACTCAGGTGCTGCCGTGCAGTGCCTTTTTATGTTTTTTTTGTTTAATTACGTGATCGCAATTTCATTACACAATATCACCATTTGGGGCGTACGTGTACGCAGCTTATTCAGTGCCGAGTTAAGCTAAGTGTGGAAATGCTCCTTCAACAGCCGAGTCTTAAGCTTGCTCTTAAAAGTAGATGAGGACTCTGTGGATCGGACAGAGTTTGGTAGACTCCACCACCGGGGAGCAACAGAGGAAAAGATTCTAGCTACTGATTTTGTGCCATGCTGGGAGCATTAGGCGTCTTTCACAGGCAGAGCGTAGCTGTCGAGGGGGATTGTAGCTCTGGATTTAGGAGTGAAGGTAGACAGGAGCAGTTTCGGTTATTGTTTTGTAAGCCAAAAGCAGAGCTTTGAATTTGATGCACACTGCAACTGGAAGCCAGTAAAGAGCGATCAGCAGCGGGGTGACATGAGCTCTTTTGAGCTCGTTGAAGACCAGTCGTGCTGCTGCATTCTGAATCATCTGTAGTGGTTTAACTGAGCATGCAAACTGGCTTGCCAGTAAGGAATTGAAGTAGTCAATGCGTGAAATGGCCAGAGCCTGAACCAAATAGCTGTGCCTTGTGTTCTGTCAGATAGGGTCTGATCCTCCTGAAGTTGTAGAGAGCAAACCAACAGGACCAGGCAACCACGGCAACATGGACCTTAAAGGTCAGCTGGTTGTCTACCATGACCAGGGGTCGCGTTAACCAAATATTTTCCATCATTGACCGTTTTTTTAAAACGATGACGGAAAACCTGAAGGCCGTCGGTCATTTTGACAGATTACAATTCACACCCCCCAATCACCTGGTACAGAGTGAGCATATTAATGAGATGTTGTTTTGGAGCGTGTCTGTGACCAACACGGGTCTCCACAGAACCACCGGTGCAGACAGAGCGCATGCTGCCGGTTTTCCTCCCGCTGAACCTGAGCTGCAGGTCAAAGATTTCACACCTGGAGAGGTCTCATTGATTTTCCAGAACCAGATCTAACTCGTCTCACTCCAACATTTTCTTTCAATCTTAATTTATTGAAACTGTTTTCAGCTTCTTTACTCAATTCACGGAAAAATGCTGAAGTGAGTGTAAAAATTACATTGATTAAATTTCACAGGGGTGCGGAGTGGTCGTGCATTAAAATATTTTCATTTATATATGTGTCTCATTTTTGTGGAGATCATTCTACTAATCAAGCGCTGGTAATAGCCTCAATACCTTCATGAAGAAGCCAGGTTGTGTTGGGCTTCCCTCCACACGCCACTCAGCAAGTGAGAATTTTCTGCAGGATCTGTGGTCCTGGAGCTGAGAACAGCTGAAACCACGGCAGTTAATGCGTTTTGTTTCTATGAAGCGATTTCTGAATCAAATAATGCAGCCAAATGTCAAAATAAGGGTCTATAGAGCAGTGGTTCAGTGGAAAATTTAAAAGAATATCATGCAACATCTGCGAGGAAAAAAAGAAAATCAACGGGTCAGGTCAATCCAGATTTGACACGGGTCCGTTTTGGTAATGATCCTTATGTTTTGAGCAGGTGCAGGTTTGTAACGTTGGACCCAGATAAACATGGGTCCCAGATCGGGTTTGTTATTGATCCTAATTGTTCAAGCGGGTGCAGGCTTGTAACACTGGACCCGTGCAGGACTCTGCGGTCGGATTAAACCGTCTTGATTCATTTTTAGTCAGCCCTCTGTGTATTCTCTACATCTGTATGATGTGATATGGTGTGGATTTTTGTTCACCTTGTTCGGACTGAATATTTGCCTAAAATTGAATGCTACTGAATATGTCATCATTATCTTTTTTTTGTGTGTTTTTTTTTTTTTCAAAGTGATCGGTAAAAATACAAAATGACGGGATTTTTATGAGCCTGTCAGTCAAAATGACCGACAAAGAAAAATTCTAGCGCAACCTCTGACCATGACACCAAGATTCCTGGCAGAAGACGTACATACAAGTGTGATAGAATCGAGCTGCATGCTTATCTGCGGGGGTATGGAAGGACTAGCTGGACAGACAATAAGCTCGGTCTTGGACAGATTTATTTGAAGGTGACGTTCCTTCATCCATGCGGAGATATCAGCAAGGCATGCTGATATCTGCATTGAGACGGTTGTGTCGTCAGGTGGGAAGGAAAGGAAAAGCTGAGTGTCGTCTGCCATGAGAAGCCATGAGAGCCGATGACTTCACAGAGTCAGGAGGTGTATAGTGAAAAGAGAAGATGGCCAAGCACCAAACCCTGAGGCACCCCAGTTATCGACCCATGCGATCTGGACACGCCCCCTCAACAAGATACTCTGAAGGATCTTCCTGTGAGGTAGGACATGAACCACGAGAGGACAAATCCTGAGATGCCAAGCTCAGAGAGTGTGGAGAGGAGGATCTGGTGGTTGACCGTGTCAAAGGCAGCAGACTGGTCCAGCGGTATAATGATTGAGGATTGGCCAGCGGATCTGGCAAGCCGTAGGGACTCAGTAACTGACAGGAGAGCAATTTCAGTAGAGTGGCCTTGTCTAAAGCCACACTGATATGGACTGGCAGGATTTTGTCTAGCTGGTTTTGACACCAGAGGACAAAGTTTGTCTAAAGAGGAGGCAAGAGATGAGCAGAGTGTTTCTGTAGCCTCATTAACAGACAGTAAGGAGAAGTCTGAGTGGGAAGGCAGGGCAGAGTAAACCTTGTCCAGACCAGAATGACCTTTACTGCGTGATGAGCAATTAGCCATAGGATGGAGAGACGGAAAGTTCCACTTTTTAGGAATAAGAATGCCCGTTCGACCTCCTCGTCGTTGTTAATATATCAAAAGTTGGTATAGAAATGGCTTTTTGCAAAGGCTGTCAATTTTTAATGTTATCTCTAGTCTTTAGGCTACAGGACACCTCTGTACATGGTCTGTTTGTGTTGCTAACCAAACGAAAGACTTCCTAAAATTTAGCGTTAGCTTAAACAATGCTACTAGCATTATTGTAGTAAAAGCTATACAGTTCAACAGATGTCTGTGCATGAAATGTGCAATATTGATGATAAGCTTCATGATATCACTATCATATCAAATTATTTCTTTATTGTGCAACCCTAAATGCCCTTAATTGTTAGCGGCGGAGGAAAATAGAGCAGATGACAACTTTCTTTGTTTGATTAAATGATTGTAAGTTTGGTTGTTTTGTTCATTGTCAACTCCACTCAGATCAGGTTTAAATGACAAAAGCACATAAGTGTTGCATAAGGATGAAAGGAGTTATGGAAGCTGTTTGCGAGATGACAAGATGAATGTTCTTAATGTAATAAAATTATAGCTTGTCAAGGAAATATGTAGGAATGCACTAATCTTGATAACAATTTCATGACATGAAACAGATCTTTTTATGATGTTGAATGGCTGTTTTCAAAGCAAGAAAACCTCCAAGTTAAGCAAAGAATCAGCTTTACATTGTTGAAGTGGTGTTTTACTGCAGTTCAATGCCGCAGCTCTTAAAAAGATTATGAAAGAGAGTGATAAGATCTGGGAATGACAGGACATAATGACCACAAATTAGTTGCCTCAAGTAATTTTTAATTTAGTAGATAATTTGAATAATGAAAGAACCTTGTGTTGATTTTAATTTCAGGGTTCTGGTGAGATAGGAAGGAAAAACTAAGTATGGTCATGAGTTGGTAAGACATGGCCACAAAATTATGTTGTAACAAAACCCTTTTGATATTGTGCAACCACAAGATGCAGATGCAGATTTTTATTTCATTGTAATTTGGGGATTCTTTATAATTAATATAATCTGTGGTATTATTCATGAAAGACACTTAAAGTTCCTGTGTGTAATATTTCGGGTGATCAGTTGGTAAACATGCAATGTAATACCCATAATTGGGTTTTTGTTCGTGCAAAAACACGTCAGAATGATCACGTCAGAATGAGCAAACACTGCCTCTTAGAGCTCTGCTTGGGCTTTGTTAACCTAGAGCTAGAGGGGCCGGGACTACTGGTGGATGCATAATATACACATTTTCAACAACGTGGTGTTAGTCTGGTATTGAAGCCAGGTTAGAAGTGATTCACTTTAAGAACCTTCTAAAGTAGGGATCAGCAACTCTGGTCCTCAAGGCCCACTGTCCTGTGCTGGTTTTAGATATTTCACTGCTGTAACACACCTGATTCAATACAAAGGCTCTCCAACAGCTTGTTGCCAAGTTCTGTTAATGGCCCATTAATCTGCACCAGGTGTGTTGCAGTGGGAAACATCTAAAACCTGCAGGACACCAGCCCTGTAAGAACGGAGTTGCTGATCCTTGTTCTAAAGGTTAGGCCTCTCCTTGTCCCACCTTTATGGCTCCACCAAGTTGTCACAACCTTTTTATCAGCCTTTTATATAGAGGTGCTGATTATCCATCCAACATTTCTCTTTACTGTTTCCCCTCCGTCAGAAGGTTTGCTTCAGCAAATATTCACCCAGCCCTACCACATGGATCCCTCCCCAGCTGATAGCCATGGTCACTTCACCTTTTTTCCCCTCTGCATGTTACTGCCTGGCAAAATGCTAATTAAATGCTAATTGGTGTAAACTGTCAGGGCAAAGCTAATGTCAACGCTACGAGGTAAGCTGAGATGAAGGTTTCTGTTAATGACACCGAGCAGCTAGCTAAATTGTGCTGTTGGCACTGCTGGAGCACTCTGTCATACCAACGCAAGGCTCATTAGGAAACCTTCATTCTGTACAAGAGTGAGTGTGGGGTGATGAGCTTGGGATTTGTCAGGACATTACTATTAGGCTTAACCTTTTCAAAGAATATCACAGTGACTCGTGGTAGAAAATGAGTGTTTTTTGCATTTTTACCCATCTGCATGCCTCCTCTCATGCTTAAGTTTTTCTCTTAGTTGAGTAAAAATGGAACTGACACCAGCTTCTCCAGAATGCTATTTGATGGCAACAAGATGAATGCAGGGATAGTGCACATTTTATCTTCTTTCAGAGACTTAAGGCCCTTGAAAGATATTGATTCACAACCTACAGCATTTTGATAAAAACCAGGGGAAAGTACCAAGGAGATTGTGAAACATTTGATTTCAAGATTGTACTCAAGAAAAACTTCTAACTGTTCACAACTAAAACATGTAAAGGGATTTTTTTTGTTTGTGGATTTTTAAACTTCCATTAATCATCCAATCTTCTTGTTAGTTTTTATAACATCATCAATCTAAACCATTGGTAGTTTCTTAAGATTTGGTGATGCACAAAATGTGTTATTTGTCACAACCTGGACTTGTAAGGAAGTTAATTGTCTCTTAAGGCAATAAAGATCATAAACTAAGTATTATGTGGAGTTATAAAGAAACAGCCAGCCATAAAAATCACATTTAAGACCTCTTTTTTTCTTCCGCTAACTCTGGGAGCATCTTTCACACCAAGCTGGACTCAACTTGTTATCCTTGAATATTATTCCTGGGGCATTCCAGCATGTGAGCTGAGCCCAAGATTAAAGCGAAGGCAGACAAACTGCAACTCAAACTCAACCCTGCGATGTGTTCAAATGTTCTCTTTAAAAAAGATTTAAGAAATTGATTCAGAAGGTGAAACACGACCTTTCATCCAGCTCTGCTTTCATGGCAAATTTGATATTTTGTCATGGTTCAAGGTCAGACTTATACTTTTCTTTTTCTCTTACAGGTTATGGCAGCCTATGATTTCACTGCAAGGGGAAACCATGAAGTTTCTGTTCGGGCTGGTGAGCCTGTCCGTGTCCTGGAGCGCCATGACAAGCGAGGGAACCCTGAATGGAGCCTGGTGGAGGCAAGAGGCGGTCAGAGAGGCTACGTGCCGTCCAACTACCTCACTATCATGCCTGTGGGGATGGGGCGGCCAGTGGGTTTCTTACCCAACTGCTAGGAGGAAGCAAGGAAAGCATTTTATTTATTCCTTTTTTCATTGACGCTGCAGCTGCTTCAGGAACAAACAGCATGTCTACATCATGTAATTATTTCATTTACGTGGTCAGAATGAGTTTTTAACAAGATATCAGCGCTAGTAATGGCCACTGTGTGTGCTCGTACTATATTCTAGTAGTAGATTCAACTGGAACATTAAAATTAATTTTCACATCTTTTCTTGAAGCAATTTCCTGTGCAAACCAGTGCAAGTAGAGTAAACAATTGAATTTACTGATATCTCGCGTTTACGAGGAAGGGCTTGTTGGCTATGTTTTAGGCCATTAAGTAACTCTAACCCTGCTTCTCGTGAAGTCAAAAACATGTATTCAGAATCTCTTGTAGAGGTGAACGGGACCTTAGTTTGACAAACCAAATCTTTTTCCACAAGCTGCCATCTGGCCTGCTCAACAGCAAAAAGCTGCAGGCTCAAGTAGCTGAGACGTGTGCAATAGAAAGCATCGGTAGAGGCTAATTTTTGTCACTTTTCAATCTCGGTTGGTGGAAAATCTTTGTTTGACTTTAATAACTGGCACATGTGACACACTGGCTAGAAGATTAAAGATGTAGCAGCCCGGGATTTGATTGGTTTCTGGTGTCTTGCTCATGGACACTAAGGAGCGGTAGAGACCTGAGTGATTTGAGGTGTAAAGACAATCTCACAGTAGCACAGAAAATCTGTTATAGTTGTTTCCAGTTTCTGGAGAATTTTCTAGATAGTTTATGGCTCATCCAAACTGAATAAAAGAGAAAAGTCTGGATATGACCGTGACTCATTTTCCCATGATCCTCAGTGGGAGGGAAGGACTATTAAATTGAAAAAGACACACAGCTTGTTCTTGTTAGAGGGCCTGTGTGTTCGTAGGATAACATCAACACTGAGACAGAGAGAGTAAATGGTGTGTGTGTGTGTGTGTGATGTTTGATATGAAACAACATTGACAGGTGATTTTCTGGGTATATGTGTGCCGGGTCTCCTCCTCTTCCTCCTCCTCACCTGGAGGCAGGAGCAGCCTCCATCGAGACTGTATCGAGGCTGACAGGTACACCATGCTGTCATCATCTCAGACTGTGTAATATGATGTTCATGTAAAATATCTCTAAGGCCGCAGAGGAGAGAATCGCAGCAAGATCAGTGGAGTGGGAGATTGAGATGTAACAAGAGCGAGAGGAAGAAATTTATTCTGGTACAAGTAGGATCCCAGACCAAAAAAGAAAGATAACAATTGTACCATTGGAGGATGTTCTTTCATCTTTTTTTCAGATATGACACAAAATGGTTTTATAGAAGAAAAGATACTGTTCAAGCTTATAAGACACCTTAAAGATTTTCACACAATTGTTGGAATTTTTTCCTTTGTTTCACAGATGAAGTGAAAAAGTAAAAAAAAAACCTCTTTGTTGCATTTCTCTGGGTTTTGTTGTGGCGGTCTTGATTTCCTGAGGCCTGAACTTCACTAATGAAAAACAAAAAAATTATTCTTCATCACAGGTTACAACATTTATTTACAGCAGTTGACAGATCAGCTTTTCAGGAAGGAGCTTTGTCATCAGCCTTTTCTTTTTTCTTTTTTTTTCAATTTCCTCCATAAATTTTAAATTGGATTGGGATCCGGACTGTTTGCTGGCCGTGTCCCTGAGTGTATTTGTCTTTCCTGAGGAAAAGTTTGAAAGCTCTTTGCTGTGTAACAAAATGGATTATCATCCTGAAAAATCACAAAAGCCTCTTTTTGTATTGATGGAATGGGAAAAATGTCCCAAATTTCAATATACACTTATGCTTTTAATAGAGGGGATCTACCATCAGTCCTGGCCCTTTACCTGACACTAGTCCCACATCAACAACTGTGGAAATATGACTTTCATCCAACCATCCACAGTCCATGACTGCTTCTCTTCAGCCTATTGTCACCTTGTTTTCTTCTGTTTAACTGTTGGTGATTTTCAGTTTTGGTTTGGCTTTTCCCATTTCCCTCTGCTAGTTTCTTTTAATTTGATCAAAAACATTGGCTCCTGTTTGTGTCCACCTGTTTTTTTAATTCATTTTTTTTGTTCATTTTCTTGTGCATTTTTTTTATTTTCAGGCAGTTTTGAGTTTTCGGTCCCGAGACTTTGACGTCTGTCTTAGTCGGCCGATATGTTTCCCTTTTACAGCATTCCCCCTTTATTTTTACTAGCTCCAGATTTTACACGCAGCTGACAACTCTTTGAAGGAGTTTAATAATCCTTTCCATTGTATCAGCTGGCAGCGCTGTTGTTGAGGCCATGTTTCATGTCAGTCAGGTGCAGCAGCTCATTAAAGTCTGCAAGCGCTCTCTTTTATCTGCAGTCTCATTTGCATATTTAGACCTTTGCAGTTACTTTGTTTTAGTCTTGGAAATTACAAATTGATTCCATCGTTTTCATAATATTTGATTTAAAAAGTTTTTTTTTTTTATAACAAATGTTCAGCTGTCAAATACAAAAATATATATTTCCCTCCTGAAGTGGTGATTTCACATGTTTCTGCAAGGGTATGTAATAAAATAAGTAGGAATAGCAAGCAAGGAGGAGACAACGGCCTGCTGCAGAGTTGCCCTGTTAGCATGAATTTATTTCCCATCCTTTATTTTCCCCTCACTTCCCATAAGCAGATTTGCTTTCAGCCTCTCTCTCCTGCGGTGATGTTCTGTTTGAATCCTCTCAGCCCCCACTACACCAAAAGTGGGATTCATCAATCAGGTTCTTTTTACCTAACAAGGTCTAAATCATGGACAAAAAATTGTCCAGACAGGACAGAGACGACCTACTTCTGTTTTCATATGCACCCGATAATACTTGTTGCCATGGAAACGGTTCAGTCAAAGCAGGTCATGTTACTTAAGCATTTCTTTAAGTTGACTGGCCCATGAAAATTTTTAGTCACAGCACAGTTTTCTTCCAGGACACCTCAACCAGGAGTTCCAACCTCAAAATATTTAATATAAATTTAGTTTGTTTTTAGGTGGAATATGGCTCAATGTGATGACAGATTTAAACTATTACAGGTCTAAGATTTATTCATCAGGTCTCATCACTGGCTAAATTTCATTAGGATTTTGGTCAGATTCAGGGCCACAAATTTGGGTTAAAACAGAAATTTAAACATCCACTGCCTAAAATGTGTTTAAGATACCTTGCTTAAAATCAGGTTTATTACTTTAAAACAAGCATTCCTGGGGGTCTGTGCAGTTTGGAGGCTACAGCAGGTTTTGATCTGGCAAAATAGCAAACAATGTCTCAAGAATAAAAATGCCAGCTCTTGCATTTTATAAATGGGGGGAAAAAAATCCTGCATAGAAAATCTCCATAAATATCTAAACCTGATGGCTAAAATAATGATTGAAATTAGACTACATTTTTCTTTTCATTATTAACAAACATGTTCAATCCTTTGCCTAAAAATGAACTCTTTAATATGTTTACAAATGATTGTTTTTGACAATATGGAAGGATAAATATTGTAAGGAGTAGATGGTGTGAAATATTTTTTGTAACACATAAATGTTTAATTTTAAACATGCAAATGATATATTATGTAGTTAAAGTAATCCAAATGAATGTTAAAGTGAATGTTAAAACCAGCAACAGGTAACATGTTGGAAATTTTAAATGCCGTTACTGAATGCCACTTTAAACTTGAAATGAATGATTTTTTTTTTATATATAAAAAACATCTTGACTTTAACTTGCAACAGCTCCATCAGTAGACCTATCAGATGACAAGCTTTGACTTTAATGCTGTGCTGCATCAGCTGCTGTGGATGTGGAGCGGAGGGAGGGAGGATGAGCTGCTCGGCTGGAGCTTACCATCAGTCTGAATGTCAGGATGAAGCAGAGCAGCAGGCATGTGTAGTGATTCTTCGAAGCCAAAATATTAAATGTCTTCAAGGTTAGTAAGAAGAAACCGTAATGCCTTCAACCTGAGAACATTTAACTTTCATTCATTTTGTTATTTTTCCATCCTTAAAGGCTACTGAAGCCACAGTTTTAATTATATATTGTAAGTGCTTCTTATTTTCCAGAGAAACTTGACCTGATACTGTAAATAAATTGAAAACAGTTAATAATAAAAACGTTTGATTGGGATCTGGAGAACATTCAAGAGGCTGTAAACATTGTCCTAAGAGGTATGATGGCCTGTGTTTGGATTTATAAATGTAAAAGGCTGTTGTTCACATCTCCACCACTAGAGGGAGGAGAATACTTACTCTGGTTGTGTTCCATAACTGAGCCTTTGGGTTTCACTGTGTAACTGGAAAGTATTTGATTTGATTTTTACATTAACATTATTACCTTTGTCAGTATTTATCCGGGCATGCTCCAAAACAACAGACAAGTCAGATTCTGTACATTCTGTTAATATTGTTCATTTTCTTATTAACTGTTTTATTAACCTGCTGACAGTGCGGTGTTCTGCACAGCAGATCTGTTTTTAATTTATTATTTTGTAACCGTATTATGGAATATTGTAGTTTGAACTTATTTAATGCTGCAGGGCTACATGTCCTGAAATGATTCATGAAGTCTTTCAAGTGTTGCCAAAGTTGTGATGTTGAGCTCTCACCCACACATGTATTCACACAGCAGATGGGAGTTTCTGCAGTGCAGCAGCATATCTGTCAGAGCAGCTGTGATCTGACTGCATGGCTTCAATAAAACTACACTGAAACCTGTTATGTGTCCTTGCATCATTGCACACAAGTACATTATCAGAATTATTAAATTCTAAATGTTAATGTCAATCAGTCTACATCACAGGTGTCAAAGCCTGGTCCTCGAGGGCCGCTGTCCTGCAGGATTTCAATGTTTCCTTCTTCAACACA
>JBBBVU010000007.1:7450213-7480860 GCA_037177055.1 Atherinosoma microstoma | reverse complement strand
TGATGTGTAGGATGAGCTGATCTCTATTCACTGCAGTTGCCTCTATAGTACTGTTTCTGCATGCTCAATGAGAGGGACTTGGGTTCGAATCCTCAGGGGCGTGCATATGGGTTGACACGCTAAGCATGCAACAAAGTATTTATCAAATACCTTGTGTTTCCTTGGTTCTAGGTTATTTATTGGCTTGAAAGTCAGAGAAAGATTAAAGTCATTTTAAGACATAACTGGATTACTTTAATGGAAAAAATGGTCTACTTTAGAGATTACGTATAGTGGTTTGATGAAGTTTAATAGGGCAACTTCATTAATTCAGGAATTGACAGTGATGATTATACATGTGATTTAGTTCAGTGATGCATGTGAGATTATGTTACAGGAGTTGGGTAGCTTGGAGATGACTGTGCATCATCCGCAGCCCACTGTTAAAATTCCTTCATTTCATTAATCCAATGCAAAAAGAGCCATTATTGTGTATAAATGCCTTTTGTCAGTTAAATGTTTTTAATGTTAACTTTCAACAGTGGGTTAATTGTCAGGTTTTAATTGGAAGTAGTTTACAATACCTCTTACTGTTAAAGGAGTGAACAGAAGACTTTGAGGTTAAAAATCAATACTAAACTGTAGAACAGCAAAGAAATAGAAGCGGTAAGCGAGATGACTATTTAACAATCAACACCTTTAGCCAAATGGCAAGACTAAAGTGAATGCCCCTAAGGATATCTTCAGCCTCTTGAGTGTAAAATGTCGATGTATTGTTGACAAGGTTGTGACTGAGGAGAGGAAAAGAAATGAAATAAGACAAAAAAGAAAAGGTGTGAATGCTCGTGTCTTGTTGTTTAGATGTTGACAATAAGACTGCAGAGCTGATGATGGGTGACACATTCAGGGTCAAAGGTGGCGGTGACTGACAGTTCAGGCCCAGCGCCTGTGCAGCTTCCAGCCTGACAGCCATGACGGACAGGCACAGAGGAGAGCGATGGGCTTGAGGCTGGATGTCACGATCAAAGACTGACAAACTAAGAGGTTGTGGTCTGCAGTGTGGGCCAGCTCTACTGGTGTGACAGTGACGATGACAATGATAAGTGAGTAAGTCCTCTTGAATGACTTACTCCCTTTTTAGCCAAATTAAATGCCAAGTATTGTTAGTAACAGTTATCTAATTGGAACGGACTTAACCATGTGAATAAAAGAATACAAAAAAATATTGACTGCCCCCAAAATGCACCCATAACGAGAATAAAAACCTGCTACTGTATGAGTTCTTGGTAAAAAGCTGATGGAGACTCCTTAGTTATTTCATGTATCAAAGTGTAGATACACTCATTAGCCATTTTATTAAGTACATCTGTTAAATCACTTGTTAACACAAATATCCAATCAGCCAATCACATGGCAACAACTTAATGCATTTAGTCATGTAGACATGGTCAAGACAGTTTTTCTGAAGTTCAAACTGAGCATCAGAATGAGGAAAAAAGGGGACTTATGTGACTTTGAACCTGGCATGGTTGTTGGTCTGAGTGTTTCAGAAACTGCTGATCTACTGGGATTTTCACACACAACCATCTCTAGGGTTTCCAAAGAATGGTCGGAAAAAATATCCAGTGAGCAGCAATTGTGTGGATCAAAATGCCTTGTCAAGAGAATAGACAGACTGGTTGTAAAAAGATATCAGGTACTCAAATAACCACTGGTTCCAACCTGGAAAGATGTTAGAAGGACAACTACCTTCATCTAAATGTCAGCAAAAACCAAAGAGATGGTGGTGGACTACAACAAGAATCAGCAGTGCTCCTACTCTCCCCTCTTAATTTGAGATGCTCCAGTGGGAGAAATGAATAACAAGTACCTTGGGATTCATCTCAAATACATTCTTACCTTGTCCCCCGATAAACAGGCTCAGATCATAAATATAACTGAGACTTTACCACCTGAGGCAGCTGAAGAAGTTTAAGGTATCTTCTGAGATCCTCAAAACATTCTACAAAGCTGCTGTGGAAACCAAACTAGCTATGAGCATCACCATTATGATTTGGCAAGAGTTCTGTACAGGACCGTAAGCTTTGCAGAGAATGATCAAAGCAGCCGAGTGCCGCATCAGATTTAATCTGACCTCCCTGCAGGACAGCTACACAAGGTTCTGCCGGAGCAGAGCCATCAAAATCACCAAGAACCCCTCCCATCCCAATAACTGTCGGTTTCAGCTGCTGAACTCAGGCAAGCAGGCTGACAACAAGAACCGAGAGACTCATTATGAGCTTTTTTTCTCAGAGTGTAATACTCCTCAATCAGACCATGCCTCACCATCTGTACTAGCTCTGGACACTTTATCATTCCATTCTGGTTCATATCTAATGCACAGTGTCACTTTTGGATGCCATAACTGCACATGATCACTTTTGTCTGACAGCTGAGGTCATCTGTCCGTGCATGAAGAATTCAGTGTAACACACTATGGGGACATTGATAAATCGAACATTTAGTTCTTAGGCGATGAAGACTTTGTGCAGGTTTTGTACACATCACTTGTGTGGCTCATGGTCTCACTAGATTGGCTCTCAATTTTCAAAGCTTTCAGAACATTTGCGAGAGAGAGGATAATTATGAACCATGTAATAAATGAAGCTATAGATCAGAGCTTTATGTACATAAAAAAGTCCCACCATACCCCCATATGCGAGAATTATATGAATCTGGGGGGAAAAAAGACAGCCTTGAGGATGAGTCATGAAGGGGGGATGTGTTAGGATGTGTATCCAGAAGATAACCCACCTACCTAATGTTTTAATGATGTGAGGAGGAATACCACGCTGAGCTGCAGTGAAAACAGAGTCAATATACAGAGAAGGAGATGAGAGTCATGAGGGTGAGTAGCCTGCAGCCAAAAGTAATGAGTTAAGGTGAATATTAAACCAATATTTTGGGATAGGAAACCATCCCTCAAGCAAAAGAGAGGGTGATTCCTGGGTAATGCTCACATATGTCTAAGATCTAAGCACACGAAAGGAAGAGCAGAGCTTTTCATAATAGCATGCAGTGGAGATCTGACCATCTCAGCTGTAGAAATCTGTTTTAGAAACTCAGACCATTTGTAAAATACGTAAAGCCTTGAGAGGAATGTTAATATGGTGACTGAAGAGTTTAACTGTAGACATTATTTCTGAAAACCTTCAAGACATAAACTTATGGTAGAAGAACTGATAGTGTCATATACTACAGATGTTTGAAAGAATGTTCTGAGAAATCTGTGAAACTCTACATTTCCCCGTCATCGGTCAATGCACTGGTATAAAAATGAGAATAACTTTATTTTAAATGCAACTTTGGCATGTACCTCACCTGAAACAAATGGTTTTGGTTCCTAAACCTTACCAAACATCAAATGAAACCAAAGGAAACACATGCAAAGCGTCCTGAAAAAGTGACATGAAAAAAGGTGTATAAATCTCCCACTCCAGCTACTGTTGTTCAAGCCTTTGTTCACCAAGCCTTTGTTCCTTTTTCATAGGTAAACAATCAGGAGTGACCTGTGCAGCATTGATTTTAACATGTCCTCTGTAGATCTTTTCAACAGTTCAGCTGAGGTGGTTACAATCCTGACATGATCCAAATCTTTTTAGAAAAATTGTGAAAGAGATTTTTTTGCCATTTTGTGCCAAACAAACTTGCTTTGCCAAGAGGAGCTTTTTGGATATGAGGATCCTTTTGAATCTTAAAATTAATTCTTTATTATTATTTTATTTTATTCTATTTGTTTATTGCCAAATTTACACATAACCAGCTGTAAAGAAACGGTAAACATCCTAAGATCTCTAAGAAAACACAGCAGACAATCATCAGTAGCACCTGCGAGTAGAAAAACTGTGAAAACCATCAACAACAATGAACACAAAAATAACAAGTATGTGTGTTTGTGTGTGAAAGTACAAAATATTAGGGATGAGATGTTAAGTGATCCAAGGATCAGAAGCAGACCGAGAAGTCCCCAAGCACCGGGTAACCAGAAGACACCACAGAGTAACAGACAGCCCACTGCAGGGAAGGCCAGATGGAAGGCCACAGACAGAGCACCCACAGCCATGGAGCATGGGCCCCAGGAGACAGCGGCCTCCCAGCCCCCCCAGGCACTGGTCTCCCAAACATGAGTCTGGGGCAGGGCCCAGGGCCCCATGACCCCAAGAGCCACTTACCCCCCTGAGGAAGGCCCACCTCGACACCCAGGAGTGCATGGCCGGCCAAGACAACCCACTCACAGCAGGCTGGCGCCTGCCCCAACACCCCCAGCCAAGCACACCAAATTTTTTTTTCTTCTTTTAATTAGATGAGCTGTTTGGGTCTGTATTTTTTAAAACATGTTTAAGAGGGAAACATGAGGAGAAAAGACAGGCTGGACCAGAGGGTGAATGACTAGAGTTTACCTCTAAATTAATAGTTTTAAAAGAACAAATTGGTTAGTAATTCTGCAACAACTGATAATTAGAGGTATACTAGTTTAACAGGAGTCATAAGAGAGCACATCCACGGCCATGGCCAAATCCTCTGTATTTAATTGTCATTTAATTGGGATCATACCCAGAATCAGACTCACATGGGGTCACAAGGGGTTTTAATTGGCTTATAGTTTCAATAATGTTGTCTAAGTAAGTTCCTCGGGTTAACCAAAGCGGCACGCATCAACTCCTTTCCTGTGACAGTGAGAAGTAAGCAGAGTTGAGAATGTAACTTACACATGTTACAATCAGGCAACCAGTAGAGGCAGCAGACAGGTATTTATGAGAGGGTGAAGCATAAATGAAAGCTAGCACTTGTCATTGCACACCAGGTGCTGCTTCTATAATCAAGTGTGATAGATGAGAACAGGGAAGGTGGGTGGATCAAGAGAGAGAGGAAAACGGAGAGGGGGACCATCCTATGAATGGGTTATTCCTTTGCACCTACCCCAACTCTCCAACAAATTTATCTAAATTCAAATTCTTTCCAAGAAGCAGACAAACATATGTTATCATCCCTTACCCCTGGAAAAAATAGAAACATGAATGTTAGTTCTGGCTATCCTGTAAGAACAGTCAGAGATAGTCCTTGTAATTTTATTCATAAAGCAGTAATAACATTTAGTACTACGACCACCATAGTACTTACTGTATAATTTCAATTGAAGTTGTATTAAATGCAAGCAAAGCGGACAGTCTGTTAGTCAGTTAATCTGCTTTAGTCAGATGTTGAACTCTGTCCCCTTTATAGCCGGATGATGCTGTAATCTCACATCTACACAAACAAACACACACATACATATATCTTTGTGAGGACTTTATTCCCATAATGCATTCCTTTGCTTCTTAACCTAACCACAACCTTCATAAATAAATACTTTGCAACCAAACCTGAACTTATTCTGAACCACAAAAAAGAAAAGAAAAAAAAAAGAGTTTTAAATATCAAACAGCTTCTTCAATCCCTGTCAGGAAATGATGCTAGCAAAACTTCCTCCTGTCAAAAAACATCCTCACTCCCATGGACCAAGAAAACTTACAAGAATTGGACCTCACAATTATAGACATGTAAATACATACCCACACACAATCTCAAAGTTTCCATAACTAATTTCATAAGCCCAGATGGCTTTTTGACATGCAATCATCATATTCAGTTTTACAAGCACCCTCCTCAATCTGCCTCAATGTGTTTTACTTTAAGAAAACAAGTGCACCATAACGACATGGGACAAACTTCAGCTAACCAACAAAAATGTTTTAGTCACCGTCTGTCCTTCATGGATGAGATTAAGGGTTGGCAAAACTCAATCCATGATCCTCCTCTTCCTCCTCCTCCACCTCCTCCTCCTCAGAGATTCAGTCAAAAATATTTGATCACATACTTATTATGGCTGCCCAGATCTAAATCTGTATCTCTAGCTCGAAGGCCAAGAGGTCAAACACGCAGTTGTAGTAATTGGTGGTGGTAGTTTATGAAATAAAAACAGCCAGAGGTGCGAAAATCAGAACAGTGTTGTCATAGACTGAAACGTTTATGGAAAACCTCTAACTCCAAACTATTGGACACTAGTAAATTTCTGCTTTTCAATCTGCAATCTCCTAATTAACTCTAAACACTAACAGCAATGCTAAAACCTTTTTAATAATGATCATATGAAATGCATAGTTAATCACAGTGAGACCGATGTTCGAAGTGAGAGGAAATTAAATAGTTTTTCTATTTCATATTATGATCAGGGATTTCTGATCAGAGCTTTTTGTTTGCTTTAGTTTTGGTTCACTTGTGTCTCTATTGTCTTTGGAAAGCTCCTGTTTAATGATATTAGTTTCTTCTTTATTTTGTTTTGTTTTTTGTTTCACATTTTGGTTTAGCTGCTAACTCACCTGCACTGTGTTAAGTTGTTATCTCTCGTAGTACATAAACTACCAGAGGCCTGTACTACGAAGCGTGATTAACATACCCCAGATATCTCCCTGTTATCTGGGTTGACTCACCCAATATTCAGGATCTGGATAAGCTGTACTACGAAGCTGGTTATCAACTCGGTTATTCAACCCAGGGTTTTCCCGTCTTGATCAGTGTGGATTCACACAAAAGGGGTGGTGTCCGCAGCGTCAGACCAATCAACATGGAGAAAACTTGCAGCATAGCGTACTTCACCATGGAGGAAGTACATCCAGGGCCACAGCAACAGCCAGGAAGGAATGCTGGCAGAAAATTACCGACTTTGTTAATGCGTAAATTCGTCGGAATTGACTGAGCCTCCAATATTAATTGATTGGACAATATAAATGGACGGTTCTCTGATCACTTTATTACGGCACCGATGTTTATGTCAGAGCTTCCTCATTTTCCTTTATAATCTGTCTGTCTGTTAGCAACTCAAAATGTTATGGATGGATTTTAATTACATTTATATCAGAAATAAGGAAATGATTAGATCTTTTTTGGGGGGGGCAGGAGCCTATCCCAGCAATTAGCCGGCAAGAGACAGGGTACACCCTGGACAGGTTGCCAGTCCATCGTAGGGCAAACACTGAGAGACAAACAACCATTCACACACACTCACTCCGAGGGGGGATGTTAAATTGACCAATTAACCTATCATGCATGTCATAGGACTGAGGGAGAAAGCCGGAGAACCAGGAGAAAACCCACGCATACACGGGGAGAACACACAAACTCTGCACAGAAAGGCCACTTTTTTGAACCCCTCCCCAGCTCGAACCAGAAACCCCTACTTTATATTTGCTGCAAGAAATATCAAACAGAAGAAGATTCTTGTATGTGTGTTTGTTTTTTAAATACTTTAATTTAATAGAAGAATGTGACCAAGATGAATCCACATCAGTTGAATAGCAATCTCTACAGAACATTCCTCTAAATATAAAAACTATAAATGAGGAAAGCAGGACAAAATGACTTTTACAGATTAATAAAATGATAAACTTTCCTCCATCAAAGACCTAAACCTGATGGACAAGAGTGAAAAGCAAAGACAATTAACAATTTCAGGTGAGTTTATGGTCATTTATGAAATTATGTATATTAAAGGGGTAATATGTACTCTCAGAGGAGGTTATGTTTTTTTGTCCCAACACAAATTGTTCCCCAAATTTGAGGCAAACATGCACAGAAACTTGGACCACAACGTTCCTGCTGTACATCATGGTTAGAGATTTTTTTCTGTTAGCGTACCACCAAGGCAACCAACAGAATTTGGTCACCATGTTTGTCAGAAATTTTGTATTTCATCAAATTTTTACCTTAAAGCTGCAAAAAGCTATATCATTTCACCCCAAGGTTTTCTATTGTGCACCGCCTGTAGACCAAAACAAAGAGTGTCGTGAACCATGCCTCCCTCTACCACTGCTCTCTTTTGTGGAACATGCCGAAGTAACTTAAAATGTTTATATTGTTACATGCCTGTCCAGGAGAAGAAGAGCATGTTAGTTCCTAGTCCATATTAGAATTATGTCCCTTTTATTTATACGGGAACTTCTTAGCCAATGATCATTGTCTTTTTAGAAATATTGGATCCTGGTCATCTTGAGAATGTTTTGTTCTGCTCTTTCATTTCGCTTCAAAAAATTTGCGCTGCCATTGGTTATTGGCTGCCTCCTTTTATATGGAGGGAGGGCCGAGGGTTCCGAGAGGAAGGAGGAAGCAACGATTCACATGAACGTACATGAACACGCAGCCGGACCAGCTGGTAAACATGAGTGTGGAGATCAACACAGAGAGACAGTGTGTGACGTCATGCTATACTCCCCCCCCACTCACAGGAGTCCCCAGGGGACACGGTTCTCCAAGTCCACAAGTTCATACAAGCAATTAATAAAAAACAATAGCCTACCTTAGGAAATTCTAGATTTGGATTGCATCAAATCTAGAAATTAGTGAATTTATTCAAACATCCTGAGCTTGAAAGAGCTGCACCTACTGACACCATTCACCTCAAACCCTTCTTATTCTTCCAATCACATAGTGGCTTGTTAAACTGAAGAGGTCAGGACAATGTTTGTGTCCTTGATATGATTGGTAACAACATGACAAAAACCTGCTCGTCTGAGGAACAGGTATCTTCTGAAGCTATGCTTGGATAAGATCCATGGAATGACTTCCAAGCACAAAACTGTGTGGATCAAAGTATCTTTATGAATGAATCTCTGTGGCCTGGATGTACGGTGGCCGACAGGTGCAAACGCTCTGCATATACAAAAACGCGCTGCAAAAACAGGAAAGCACTGCATAAACAAAAACAACTGCAAGACGGATATGCTGCATTAACGAAAACATCTTCATTAAGAAAACGCTGCATGAACAAAAACAGCGGCAAGGGGAAAACGCTGCATATTAATTCACACAACGGAAGTGCTCCGGGCCTCTAGGGGGCAGCAGTGAGTTTTCACCCGGTGAGAAGAACAGAGGTACTACATCGGTGCTGGTGCTGAGACAGATGCAGATGACAGAACTTCCACCTCTGGATGCACATTGGCAGCGTGGTTGCCAATTCAACTCTTCCCTGTTTCAGCTTGGTGTTGCTTTGTTCAGGGGAACTGAATATATTCTGGACCCAGAGAAATTATCCAACACTCATGGGATAATCTATCTCAGTGATAGTTGGGAAATGCACAGTCTGTCTCCTATTTCATATCAATGACCAAAAACCCACTTGGATTTGCATCAAAATAGTTTTAAAAAAAGTTAATATAACTCTGCAACACAGATCCCAAATCATAATGTTAATCTATGGCAGGATAATTTTTGGGAACCAGTATCTGTTCTGAGGTCAGTCTGTGCTCTCACAAAACAGATCAGCTCTTTTAACACATGGTTTGCAAAATCAGGTGACAGGTCAATACTTTTTTATTTTTGACTGAAATTAGGTAAAATGTCTGTTAAACATAATCACTATCTGAGTGATTATTATTTCAAGGAGATTAGGAACAGATGAGGATGTTTTGCCTGTGTACTGTGACAGCAGTAATGCATTCTATTTGCAGTTCCCCTGTTCTACCACTAGATTCTGTGCATAAGTAGAACAGAGCTGTGCATACATTACACGTTCCTAGGAATAAGTACGAGTCAATACTTTGCATGAAAATGTTCTCGTGCATTAAATAATCACAATTCTGTGAATAAATGTAGAGCTCAGATTCTAAAAATCATCTCATCCATGTAAATACATTTTCTCATGTAATTCTTCTGACACATTTCTGATTGTAATTTATTTATTTTCTTTAATTCTAGGACTGTGACCTTTTAAATTCTTGATATATATGTTTAGGGAACCTTAAACAAATCTTGTTTATTGAGGTTTTAGATATTCATATATCATGTTTCATGCAGCAATATTTTTTGCCTTCAGAAGATATACTGTATTCCTTTAAAACACGCCCTACTCATTTTAACAGTTGTTGCACTGTGTATTATATGTTTGTATGTGAGGTAATGACTAAACCATGGCTCTTTCTCCCTCCCTCTTGCTGCTGACCTCTGTGACAGCTCTCCTGTCCACCCCTTTGTGTTATTGCTGCTGCAATTCTCACCCATCCTGCTGCTGATATGCTTACCGCAGCACTCTACCTTTCTCAAAGGCAAACCATTAACTGCAACACAGCTGCATGACAGTCATTCCCGATAACCGAGCTACATCTTGTTAAACTTTCAACGTGCACACGGATGAGCAACTCTGCTAAAAGATGAAGTGGTTCGTGATAACAGTCAGAAAGAGCTGCAGGAAGCTCTGTTTCTCACCACATGGCTGTACTAGATCTTTTGTCCTCAAGTCACATGTTAGATCATTCTCAGTAAAAACCATTTAATTCAGCTGGATAATTGATAAATTAATTCAGTCTCCAATTTTCTGGGGAGGATTTTAATAAAGGTTTGAGGCATGATTGGGCAAAAAATGCAAATATTTCTCATATGGTTCCCATACTGTTTGATATTTTTATATCCTCCTCTTGTGCTATGCATTTTTTTTTTTTAAATGCAACCAGGTAAGTCATTAATTGTTCATTATTAGATTTTTTTGTCACTTGCGTAAATACATTTAGCTAATGAACTTCCACACTGGTGTTAGAGTGGAGGTTGTTGGATGGGGTTGAGGTCAGGGCTGTGAATGCCAGCCAAGCTCTTCCTTACAAAACAGTTTACAACATATGTCATGAGTCCAGTCAGAGACCGGGAGGAAGGACCCAAACACAGGACCACGAGGCAGAAGGCAGGCAGACATAAAAACTAGGTCTTATTAAACAAATTTACAAGTTATTGAAGTAAAACTTAAATAACAAAAACTAATAACGGAGTACTGACAAAGTAAAGCAGGGAAGACATAAATGTAAACCAGAACAGGATAGACAAGGATATGGCGTGTAGCAAAGGAAACCAAAGAGTATATATACTGAGGGAGTTCATGAGGGGCCGGTGTAGAGAACCAGGTGAAACAAAGAAAAATACAGAATACATTAGGGAGAAACTTCCACAAAATAGAATAGGAAGCAAGACCTACATTACAAGATGGACTAAAGAATAGAGCACAGAAGAATAGAATCAAATTAATCACAAGTGCAGAAACCTCCACCCCAAACTCAAGGACTTCACGTAGAAATCCAACTGGAACAAAACAAATAACAGAACCAAAACCCACAGATCATGACACCACTCATGACTTTTTGAACTGGATCACCATCATGTCAGTGTAGGAAGGACTGCTGCAAAATACCAGAGCACCACAGTTATTGTGTGGAGTAACTTCACTGAGAAAATGAACAAATGTATAACAATACACAAGTTTACACAATGGTATAAACCCAACCAATTAAAAATAATATGTGTAATATCAATATTATCATTAATAAATATTGCAGAGGTGTATAAACTCATATATATGGGTATGAGAACGCTTTGTCTTTGAATAAAGTTTTTTTAAATTTCTTTATCTATTTGGATATACGGGAAGTAGTCTTGATAAGAGTCAGACTTCTATTTGTTCATTTGTGTGATTTCAAAGAAGATCTATTCACATCATCATGAGATTTTTATTTACCTTATACCAACCTCACTGATGTATCCTGTTTCGTATTTGATTATATTTTATTTATTTGAACTAGAATACAAAAAATGAAGAGTTTTTCTCAGGCCTATTTCCTTTTACCCCCCAAAACTCCCAAAACTCTCATGACAAAACAAATAGTTAACACACTACTTTTCCAGTATTATTCATCGGTACTTCAAGGAATTAGGGAAGTTGTGATTGCAACTATCAACATAAATTCAACCAATCTATGTGAATTCTGCAAGTCCTTGCGATTTTCTACAATCACGCATTTTAAATGTAACCTGGACAAATCACTGTTTTTCCACCCTTGATACCCGTTAAAACGTCATGAACTGTACTTCAGTGCTTTTGATTATAAACATGCAGATGTGTGAGAGAAAAGTGATGTATTTGCCTCCTGAAATCAAGGACTATGCGTGACATTTTCCCAGTGTTCTGCATGAAAGTGGAGGTAACTTGTTTAGTACTGCTTGCAACCTCATGATGGAACGCCAACAAAGGTCACCAAGAAGCCAGAGAATGTCTGAAATGTTCAGACAGATGAAACAGGTCACCATGATGGCATCTATGACATCCAGATCTGCTGCGAACACTGAAAAAGTCAGAATAGTTTTCATTCCTTGTGTCTGCTTTTGAACAATAAATTGCAACCTCAAGAGCACTTTGGCAAATGGTGGAATACTTTCTCAGTGTGCTTATTTCAATAAATAATGTTGGAATATCAGACTTTGAATTTGAATTAATTATTTTTCTGACATTTCTGATTCTTTTTGCAAGAAAACCCCCCCCAAAATAACTAAAAACCAACACCACTTTTGTCGCAACCTTTCAGAAAAGCTGACACAAAATCAGACATTTTAGGTCACAACAATCATAAAAACAATGCTGCAAAAAGGAAATGATTTATACACGTTTAAAACTCTTGCATGTCAATTTACACCATAAAGATAACATACAGAGCATCATCATCTCACATTACCTGCAAAACTTTTTTAAAAAAAAGTTTATTTATTCCACGTAAAATCGAGCATTAAATACTTACACCTTTTTCTATAAGGTCAGCTTAGAGGGAGACAAATACCAGAATGCTTTAATCTGTCTTGGGTCAACAACACTATCATCTCTAAATCTTTCATATCATGCTGAAGCCTTGATCCCTGAGTATTATTTTAGATAAAGATTTGCTTGCGTTGAGTTTCCACCACAAGATCAGATGCACGTGAATTGTGTGTGTTGCATGTGTGGCAGCCTAGCGGCTACCAGCAGAAATATCGATGCTGGTGACCTTGAAGCCCTCAAATGACAGCCATCTACTCAATAATAGATTGCCCTCCTCTTATGGGGAAAACCAAATGGGAATGTGCTGGTTTGCCCATGTGTGGATGAGAGAGTGAGAGAAAATGATATATATAGCTTTTTTATGAGCACATTTGGGCTGTGTGTTGAAATGACTTTGTACCTGCTGTATGTTTCTGTTTACCTGTATGTTCTGCAGCATCTGCAGCATGAAGGAGGAGGTGCAGCAGAGGGAATTTGCAACTGCCATACAGGAGCTGAATATTTCTCTCTCCACAGGGGGTGGAGAAAAAACTGAAGAGGCTAGATGAAGGTATGAGGACATGAATGCAGAAGAGATGAGGAGGAGCTGGAAAGATAAAACCTAACGATTGTAATTATTTCACAAAATGTGGTGATAATATACGGAGCCTGTCTGATCACATCCAAAGGAAATATAGGTTATTGTGTGGCCATGTGTTACTACATTATGGCCACAAGTTACTAACACGTGTTATCAATGCCTCATCAATAAAACAAAATAAATAATTCATACCACGATTAAAATAAAATTAAATGTATCCATTGTATATCCATACTATGAATTGCCATGCATAACATACATGGCCATGAGTTAATGATATTGTCCCCATGTATTCCAGACGTGTTGTTCCCAAGTAATCCATAGTCTAAACCTTGTACATCCACATATTAACCCTTTAACATCTAGCCAAAGAAGGTAGAAATGTCTAATTTTTTCAATGTGAAATCTTAATTTGACTCTTTAACAAAATATAAAATAAGAGAAATATATAACCAAAAATAAATAGCATATATGTACTCTTTATTACTGTCAACATGTCTAATTTATTGTAGTGCAAAAACTATCCACCAGGAGGTAAAGGACAAGTTTCAGATTATTTACGAGTTTTGAGCAAAATTTTAACCATAGAATGATGCAATAGGTCTTAAAAACTCTATGTGTTGAATATGATGCATTAGGTGTTAGAGGGTTAATATCTATTTTATATTGTCGCCAGACACACTCCATAATAATGTTCTTTACTGATTTATTCTTGTAAAGCAAAACAAACAGACAAATAAACAAACGTAGTGTATAAAGAAAGTTTATCAAGAAGAGTTTCGTGACTATTTCCTATTTCATCATCACTTGTGCAGATTTTTCTGTTTCAGTCATATTTCCTGGTAGTTGCGTGACCTGACTAAGAATTACAGCTTTCATAAAATAAACAAAAGGAGTTCTCTTTGTAGAAAGTACAGGAAGACCTGATCTCACAAACACATGTGAAATTTATCACAGACCATCATGACCTCATTTACAATCAGGATGAACTCTCTCAGCACAATGTTGATTCTTTTCATTCGCTATATGAGAATGTTTGGGCTCCAAAAATTCTGAAATGGAAGAAAATGTATTGGTGCACTCGTGAGTCACACTTGTGATGAAAGGGGAGAGGTAGCGGTTATAAAGGTGGGCTTGGGTCTGGAGAACAGAGTTTAAGTACGCAAAGTACCAACAGAGGTGAACCAGTGTGGGTGATGAGCAATGCCCTTAACCCCCCACAACTGCTCCCTGTACACCAAAACATGGCTACCCCCTGCTCTTTAGTAAAACCAGAGATGGGTCAAATCCAGGGACGAATATCCTAATTAAGACTAATAACAGTAAAAATTATTATCATTATTCCTTTAATGAACACACAGTAGGCTATGCTGCAAAAATGAGCCATCTTAATATGAGTTAAAAAAAAAATTTAAATTGAGAAGAGTCAGACTACAATCAAGTGAACTAATCTGCCAGTGCAGTAAGATAATTACACTTGGCAAGATTTCCTGAAATAAGAAGAAATATCTAGACTTTATACGTGTGAGGAATATCTTAAAACAAGATGTGAAACTCTCATTTCAATTGCCTTATTAAGAAAAAAAATCTCAAAACTAGTCTGTTCATTTGTTTCTTTCTCACTTTGAGAGAAAAGATCTTAAAACAAGGTGATTCTTCTTAATTTGAGAATTGCTTTTAATAACCTTTTTTTTTTAAAAAAAAAAGAAGCTCTGCTTTAACCCGTCCCCTACTGAAGGGGCAGTGGTAGCACACAAGTCCTGCCAACAAGAACACATACACCTGAATGGAGGTGGGTGAAATGTTTTTACCAAGGGCCAGATTGATCAGAATGACATGAGAATTGAACCAATAACCTTCTGTTTCGTGGACAACCTGCTCTACCATCTGCACCACCACCACCAACTACTCTGCCTGAGCCGCCCTGCTGCCAGTTATTGAATTCACGTTTAGTTCCTCTTGTTTTCAGATCTGTTTTCTCAAAATGAGAAAGAAACAACACTGAAAAGAAGCATGGACAGACTAGTTTTGAGATTTTTTACACTTAATAAGGGACTTGAAATGAGAGTTTCATAACTTGTTTTAAGATTTTTCTCACTTGTCTGCTGTCTAAATAATTTTTACCTATTTCAGAAAATCTGTGAGTCGGTGCAGTGAGGTCTTGTAACAAATTTTTACAGCTAAAATCATGTGTGATAGACACAATGTGATCTCAAACAGTGTCTCAGTGAGACAATACAACTTAATATGTATGTAAATGAACCAATCTTAAGATTCAGTTAATAGGTTGGAAATAAAAGACATATACTTTCATAAGATTAATAATCTTACACTTTATGCTCTTGCCAAGTTTATTTCTTTTAAAACAAGATCATAAAGACTTTTTGGCTGAATACGAGATTGTAAAACTTGATTAGATAGACCAGTTTTTGCAGTGATAACATCAGTCAAAGAAAACTTAACTTACCCCTGAAGAGGAAATGCACAAATTTGATCCAATGCACGGTTTAATCTGTTTTAACTCCCAAAACATTTCCAACTCTGCACTTCATTGAGCATGAACAGTATCTTTGGTTTCTGTATCATTATAAGGAGAGAACGTTTAATAGAAAAATGCTTCAGAAAGCTGAGGCATTTTTCAGAAAGCAGGAAAGGTTTTCATGCAATTTATCCTAACACAGTCTTTTGAAAACCCAGAAAATGTGTTCAATTTTGCAACTTCTGTGAAGTGGTAAGCTTGGGCATCCCCTGAACTAGACACCCTCTCTTATGGGAGTGGGCACCCCAGGTTGTGAAGCTCTGCTCTTCATCTTACTGAGTGGGACTCATCACCCTGGAAGCCAAGTATTCTGGTCTGACAGGCAGACTTAAAATGAGCACTGCTTCGATGGAGTGAATTTCCTCCGTTTGTAGTTTTGGTACCACGTTACATTTGCGTGCCTCCACCACATAATGTGGTGTTAAGCAGTCATGCTTATTTTCCTCACCATTGTGAGACCAGCCTTCTTTGAGATCACCTGTAGGGAAAGAGAGAGGAACCAGTCGAGGAGCTTCATGCATTGAATCTTGATGTCTCCAACACGTATCTCAGTGGAGGTGCTCTATTCTTGTCACGTCAAACTGGAAGGACGCCCTAGGGCACCCTGCTGGAAGGATTACATATCCCAGCTGGCATTAGGATGCTTATAGACTCCCACAGAGGAGGAACTAGCAGGCAAAATATGATCAGAAGGTACCATTTCATATTTATATACTTATTGCCATGGGTGTGCAAAAGTCACCACAGCTGTTGTGCATAACATCACATGATATACTTCAGATTATTTGACAAAAAAAATTATTTTAACTTCATTTTCTATTTAAGTTTCTCAGTTTTCTGCATGTGATATTGGGTGAAACACAGTATGTCATCTTTCAGTGGGAAAAGCTTTCTCAGCACAGGAAATGAATTGAATTTCGTGCTGCTGTTCATCTCTATTTGTCGCTGTCAGTCTGAACTGGGAGTAGAGGGAGCAAAAAAGGAAAAAGCAGATGAGAAGGAGGGGAAGTGCTGTTGTGATTTACAGCAAAGTTATCCTTAACTATGTGAGTAACTGCTCCACTGGAGACAAGGTATGGAGGAATATATGTGCAAAACCCCAATCTAAAGTTTTAAGGTGGAGAAGATCATGAACAAGGAAAGGAAGAGATGCTACGGATAGAACCTCTATGCATCAAATACTGATGGAAATTATGTTTATCTCAAGCATAAATGTTATCCAATAAAACAAATATGGTGCCTCTGATGAATTTTATTTATCCGGGAGAATATTGTAGAGACATGTGGAGTTTGTCTTTTATTTGTTTTATTTAGTGACTGAATTAAATCCTACCAGTGTATACTGAAATGTTGTCATGTAACAACTATATTTCCATCCTTGGACAAAAAGCAGATGTCATTACATCAAAATTAAGGGTCACAGCTCTTACAGCACTTTCAGACAGTTCTGGCTCTGGCCCTGGCACGGTTCTGAAGTCTCAGAACCTCGGTACTTTCTTGCCAGCCTGCCCGTGTTCATATCATTGGGAAAGGGCTTTTCAGGTTCTGGACCAACTTTTTTATGGTTGGGACATGCCGGCCGGTTCCGGCTTTGGTTCAGGAGCTGGCATTGTATCAGTGCCCAGCCAGGGTAAAATCCTTAGAAATGAACAATCAGTTCACAACACAGTCAGCAGAAGTCTTTCACTTATTCAAGGTTGGGTTGTGGAGACAACAGGTTCAGGACCCGGGAAGGTGCTATAATCTCTCCAATGACTCCTGGGTCTGCCCCAGGGTCTCCTCCCAGTAGCACGAGCCTGGAAAATCTCCACGAGGAGGAATCCTTATCAGATCCCCGAACCACCTTAGCTGACTCCTTTGGATACAAAGTGCTCCTCATCTGAGAGTGGGAAGCTCATTTCAGCCAATATTTTTAGCAACTCTTTTGGTTGGAACATAGAAAGACCAGGAAAGCCCTCATAACTGCTGACAAAGCCCCAATCCATCTATCCATCTCTCACTCCATCCTGCACTCGCAAAAAGATCCCAAAATACTTAATCTCCTCTGCATGATTCAACCCAAAAAGACTCCACCCTTTCCCAGTTGATAACCATGGCCTCAGAGTTAAAGTTTAATCCCCAGAAATATTCTATGATTGAATAATCTACCCATTCAAATCAACATAACCCTAATATTTTTTTTAAGAATTGTTTACTTTGTTTGACATAAAGATAAACTCTTAAAAAATAAATCATGAATGTTAAAAAAAGGAGTTGTAGCAATTTTTTACTTACTGAATTAGTATTAACTCTGGCATGTTTGGTTAACTGGTGATTCTAAACCGACTTTAAGTCTAAATGTTCTATTCTATAGTCATTTAGCAGACGCGTTTATCCAAAGCGACTTACATCTGAATACATCAGTAATTCCGACACTGGGGGCGAGGAGGGTAAAGGGCCTTGCCCAAGGACACAACGACAGTTGAATGGGAGAGCAGGACTCAAACCGCCAACCTTGGATGGCCTGCTCTACCCCTTGAGCCACTGCCACCCGAATGTTTGTCTGTCTTCATGGTCCTATGATGAACTGGTGACCTGTCCAGATTGTGCCATGCCCCATTGCCTGATAGCAGCTGAAACAGGCTCCAATGACCCTAAAATGGATTAAGTGGGTATAGAAAATGAATGCATGAATTTGTATTATTCATTTGCTTTAGCTTTACCTTAAACTTCTTTTTATTTACAAAACTACAGTACCAGGCCAAACATCTGCGCACTACAAGTGAACATAAATAAATCAGTGTCTTTTTATGTGTGATTCACCGCTCCAACCACTCAGTTCAGGGGTCTTCGTGCTTTCATTACTGAAATATGAACACACTGGAGACCAGAGAAGACTCAGAACAGCCCTGTGCTTCTGAATGTGTGTGTATTTCTGTGTGCATGCTGTAGTACTGCAGCAAAATCCGATGAGTTCTGCTGTAAGTGGAGTTAGCACACACTCCATTAGGAATGCAGGGTTTTTAACACACACACACACAGAAGTAGAATATTTTATTTGTGACTCAGAGTACCAACATCACCATAGTTTATCCTTGCTGTACCTCAAAGGATGATGATGGTGATAACTTCTAGGTTTTTGTGTTCTCCATTCCATCTTAACTTCAAAGGAGAAATAGTTGCTCCTCTTTTCATAAGCTGAAACAATATCCTGAGGACTTAATTAAATGTCTGATATGCTTTGGTCAAAATGCCTCAGAAAGACAGCACAACGGCTCATTTTTCTGGCATGAATCTTCACAGCTCTTCTGTGGGGTGTGGCTCCCTTGAGATTGGTGGTAAAAATTTTCTCTATAGTGGAAATGCAATATTTGTGAACAAATTACACTCAATAACTTAAAGTGTATTATTACATGTGAGAGATCATGCAGTAACTATCCAGAGCGTTCACATTAGCACACCCAACAGTCCAACCTCAGCCTACACACATCTAAACCTTATAGCCTACTGGCCGTTAGACTCTATGATATTTACATAGCATTTCTTCTGTGTTTAATATTTGTTTACTGTGAATGATGTTAAAAACCTGCATCTGGTGTTCAATCATGTGACTTTTGCAGGTTCACTTACTTCCTATGAATGAAGTAGAGGCAAAACAAACCAAGATGGCTAATGTGCAAGGAAGATGTGAGTATTTTCACAGTCTAGTGAAGGTAGTAAAGGTCAGGTGTGATGTCATAGATCCTTTTGTTATTCAAGAAAGATTTAAACTTTGAAATAGATAAATATCCATCAGTGCAGTTCCCCAAAATCTCTGGTGCTTTTAATGAGCTTGTACATGGGCAAACAGATGAAAGCATGAAAAAGTTTAGAAGCTCATAACTTGTTCATGTGTGGGTGGCAAAAGCAGATGGGATTATTACCCTTCATGACAAATTCTGCACTGTTTCTGCTCCTGTCAGAACTCATTTGGGTGTTTTTACAATGTTGTTGCTATGTGTGTTTGGTGTAAACAAGCCCAACCAGCTGTCTGTTCTATCATGTCCTAGATTCTTCTTCATTGGAGCCCATTCTGTATTGTCTTCATCTAAAAGATTGCTAGGGCATACCCGTGAATGAAGCAAGAACATTAGCTCAAGTTAACATTAGCTCAACTGATGTTGCCTAGCAAACCATAATCCTGGAAGAAGCATACAGAGAACGACTCTAAACCAACTGAAGCAAAGTGATTTGCAAACCTTTAACAAAGCAATTACTGCAAACTCTGGCATGCTTTGATTTAGTTCCCTTTGATCCCAGCGACAAGCTTTGCAAACCACTTTTTTCGACGTATTTTCATGAAACCTTAGCTCACTCTCCCTTTGTTCCAACTTCAGAAAGATTCCCAAAGTAACTTATTTCGATTTCACGATTTGGATGATTGGAACCACAAAAACGTAAGCCATTTTCTGGTGATCAAAGCCAGATTTGTCACACATACTCTGGTTTACAATGAGCTAGGTGGACCTTCATGCTACCACAACTTACAAGGTAGATTCGACATCACATGAAATCCAGTCATGTGGGTCATATGGGTTAGATTTTTCTAATGTTCCCAACCTTTTCTCGGTGATGGCTGGATCTGGTGTTGTACTCACATATTTCAATTGATGCTGAACTAAAACACAAGCGGAAACTTAGAGATGGGTAAAAATCAAAGAAAACACAAACAAGAAGTCAGATTTCCTCTGATGAGGTTCATCACCTTGATTCATTCATCTTTAAATCATTCTCCAGAAAAGCGGGTAGAGATAAAAACTCAAAAGATGTTATTTGTGGTCAAATAAAGCTTTGAACCAAGTACTGGTAAAGCAAATTAATTCCTTAAATGAACAGTATAAGTGCTGGTAAGAATATGCTGGTAAACCCACAAAATCAAGAGTTTCTACTTTTCACTTCAAAGATACTGGGAATGAAATAAAGATAAGGAGGCTTAATAAATCTGCTATGACCTGGTTCGTTAACATAACATTATCATGGACATTTGAATAGCTCCCTAATGGACTTAGTATTATTTTCAAACCAAGGTAGCCACAGGCAAAGGTTGTGTTGCCTTCATATTGTGTGTATGATTGTTAATAACTACCATTTATCATCAGTGTAGGAGACAAAGCTTAAACATGTAACTTATTATAATTTGCACAACAGGATCAGGTGCAACCTGACGGTAAAATGTGACGGTAGGGAATCTTTCTAAAATCCCACAGAGGCATACAGGGCAGGAGGTGCAGCTCAACCTGGCCAGCTGTCAGCTGAGAACCACAGAAGAAGTGCACCCCCATAGATTGACAGGTGTGCTCGCAGCAGCCTGTCAAGGCCAAGGTTACATGATGAGTGTGACGTGGGAAGCAGTGTATAGTTTGCTCTCTTCGTGAGAGGAGTGTGTGTGGAGGTGGTAAAAAAAGCTGTCACTAGAAGCATTCTATATGTTTCGGCTCTATGATCACCGGAGCGTCTGACCTCTCTCACCGATTGATCTGTAACAACACATGCACACTCAAAGTCAATTTAAAATAGCTTTAAACGAGACCCAGAAGAGGTTGGGAAAGGCTATTTCAGAAATTTGGTCGCCTCCTGCTTGTTTCCTTCTGGAGCCAGACTCTGTGGACAGTCAGCAACAACTGGTCAGCAGGCCTTAAGTGTTTACAGGCATGTCTGGAAAGAGAAGTTCAGCAATGCAGGACGGGATCAGTAAACAGTAAACGTTGTATTGGTTTTACGGGCTATGAGAACGTAGGGCAAAAAAGTAGGGCAAGGCAAAATGTGGGGAAAAGTGCTTTGAGTTTGACTTCCTACTTTTTTAATGCCAAAAGTTACGTTGAGTTTCATATGAAGGCAAATTTGCAGGAATGTAATGACTGATATTTGTGGAAGTTGAAAGGTTAGAGGGCAAGCCGGCTTACAAACAGGGTGGAAATCCGGTCATGTTCAAGCTATGTGAGGCCTCTTTGAACCCATCTTGGGTTTGAACAATTAAGTATATAGTGAGATGGATATTGTGAGCTGACATTTCTCTGTACTGACTCCGGCTTGAGGCTAGAGTTACAGTTTATGATCAGTGCTGTCTTTTACTTTTGGAGCTGGAAGATTCCAAATAAGGAGTGAGGATTTTGACTTTCACACTCAATCCTCACATAAGACATGAAAACCTTTTTTAAACCTTCAAAATGACTACCAAAACACCTAATAAAGGGCTCAAACTTAACAAGTGTAAACATACTAATTACACTGAGCGGTAGCACAATGTATATTACCTTGATTCAGAAAACATGGTGCAAGAAAACCAGTTATCTTGAATAACATCACAGTATCATACAATATAAGCCAAACAATTATATTCTAAAGAAAAACCAAGTTGAGGTAACGTATTCACACTTTTTTTTCATCAGTGTAAGTCCAGCAGATTGGTAGATGCAGTAGCCGTGCAGGTGAGAGCTTGCAGGCATCACCTCAGGCAAACCTGTGATAGGGCAACGCAAGCCTGACAGAAAATTTCTGTCAGACAGAAAAGCCAGCAGGGTCAGCAACTGCAAACAGGCTGATGAACCAGGACACAGTGACAACGCAGAACCGTACAATCGACTGGGGATGTGTTTCATGAACTCACTTATTTTAACAGATCTGACATGATCAGATGAAGGAAATTGAAGGTCTGTATTTAGTTGTGCACTGTCGGTGGATATTTTTTATAACGTTTACTTTAAAAAGGACGCAGTTAAGTATGCATGCCTGTCAGTTTTGCAACTTTAAAATTACACCAAGATCTACAGTTTTTACTTTAAATATTTCTGTACTTAACCAAGCACATTTTTATTGTGAAATGTGACTTCTGTTTGTTGGACCTCTCATCCAAAAGACCTCTTCATTTTGTACTTAGTCAGTGGAGAATTTGAGCTTTTAAGTGTAAAAAGAAAATTAATTGAAAGTTATTTAGGTCACATGACGTCACTGACTCAGCTGACCATTGTGTGGGTTGTTTACCTGCCTGACCAAACATTTGAATTGTTGTGGAACCTCCTGGGGAGGAGAGTCAAAGCTGCATTCTGGGTGCGGCGTATGTGATGAGTCAGAGATGGTTTTTCTAGTTTGACAGCTCTCTCAAACCATCTACTTATCCATTTAAGAACATCATTTTCCTCAGATAAGTTTTCTTTATCCTTGAGATGCAGGTGGACCCCTGAATCTTTACCTGTAGATTTCCTCTCCTGTTTAGTGCCATATAGTGGTTGTTTGTAGGCTGAACACTCCTTGCTGTGCTGCACTGAATACACAACACAACTCAGCTTGTGTTTGGGTGTTTTGTCCTTTGGGTGAACCAGCTTCTGTCTGAGGGTGTTGTGTGGTTTAAAATGGACTGGGATTTGATGTTTACAAAAAAATCCCAGACCATATCTGAGAAAGTCAAAAGGTTCTTCCCCGAACACAACAGCAGCCATTTCACAACCTTTTCACATTGGCCTTGGTGACCAAAACAGATTGGTCACGCAGGTAAATTCACAAGTGATGATGAATCGAATGACCCGTTCAACGGTCAGGTGGGTCAGTGACACTGTGTGACCTAAACAACCCTTAACACATGCTCCTTTTGCCCTCCCCACCACCTGGTTAGTATTGAAGAATCCTTGTAGATGAGATGCGAAACGTCTTCAAGAACCAAGAAAAAGAAGTCCAGTTGCCTTTATTCAACTCTTACGATTACCATGACCTGGATGAGTGAGAATCTACACAACATAATAATATCCTTGTTGAAAAGTCGAAATGGACCTGTGAAGAACATCAACAAAACAAAGTGACAGAAGCACTGAGAGGTATCTTACAGCTATCTCAACATAAACACAACTGTACATATTATACAGTAGACATCAGATCTAGTTACAAATCAAAATAAGATTATAGCTATCAGTTTCTTGTTTGGATCCACATGCTGTTTTTGAAGGTGCTGCAGAAAGAGCGAAATGTCCACTGACAGCACCTGCTTCAGATGCTGTTGGCAGGTTTCCTGTGTTGGGCAGAGAAAGCAGTTAATATAGGTGATAAATGATTCAGGGAGCAGATCTATTCTCGTCTTCCACCTTCTTTCAGCCAGGAGAACACAAAAGCTTCTCTTTCATTTCGATTCTGCCTCTAAAGTCTTTATTCTCTTTCTTTTTTCTCTAATTTTTTTAATATGTTTTTGTTCTTTTGAACTCTAAGTTTTCCACCACCATTATCTTTAGTTCTCCCTTCATCTGGTAGTTGCATATTGTTTCTCAGATAGGGAATAGTGTGTGTTTGAGTGTGTGTGTGATATCATACCACAGGGAGCAGCCACTGGTGTCTGCACTCTTTTGTGGTCCACTGCTATTTACAGAGTGCATCACATGAGCACAGTGACAAACACACACATATAGAACACATGCTGACCTTCACACACATGCATGCGCACATATTTCACATTTTGAATACAAACACACAGCAATGCTGACACTGAAATTTGCTTACACTTATGCAGACAAATACACACTACATGCACACCAGCTACAGGCAGTCACAAACACACACACACACACACACACATATGGTGTTTAAACCATACACAAATGCCACCAGCATGCATAACTGCCCCCAGTCCTGTGAGACACACAGACCTACTGCAGTTAACTCTGCTGATCTTCTCTTTCATTCTATTTTCCTTTGCATGGCCTCATGGAAATACTTAAGAGGTACTGAATTTTATGTTTAGACAAAAGAAACATTTTTGGTGATTTTTGCCTTGGCTAATGAGATATTTTGTGTTTTTGGAGTAAGGGAGTCAGTGCCGTGCCTTGCAGTACACACTTAGAAATGTCTTCAGCAAAAATGGTGACAACTGAGAGGTAAAGCGACAGTATAAAATTAAACAACTAAACAATATGATAATTTTTCCAGCCATGCTTTCAATCTGCAGGGAGTAAAGTCAAAATAATAAGAAAAAGGAATGTCATTAGATATGTTTTCGGTAACAAGGTCATCCCTTTTCTACTGTATATAAGACTCTTTATCCCTTTACTGTAGACCTACAACTCCATAATTGTGAAGTAAGAAATGACCACTAGCCAAGTTTCTAGGATCTGAAGTCAGGGGTCGCGTTAACCGAATATTTTCCATCATTGACCGTTTTTTTAAAGCGGTGACAGAAAAATCTGAAGGCCGTCGGTCATTTTGACAGATTGCAATTCACACCCCCCGGTCCCCTGGTAGCGAGTGAGCATATTAATGAGATGTTGTCTTGGAGGACGTCTGTGACCACCACGTGTCTCAGCCGAACCACCGGTGCAGACGAAGCGCATGCTGCGGGTTTTCCTCTCTCTGAACCTGAGCTGCGGGTGGCTCAGATTTCACTCTGGACAGAGGTCTAAATCTGTAGGATTTTCTAGAACTAAATTCAACTCGTCTGACTCCAAGATTTTCTTTCCATCTTAACTTATTGAAACTTTTTTCAGCTTTCTTATTCAATTCACGCAAAAATGCTTTTGTGAGGTAAAAATTACATCGATTAAATTTCATGGGTAGCTGCGGGTGCGGGCTGGTCGTGCATGAAAATATTATTCTTTTTTATTTATTTATGTCTCTCATTTTTGTAGAGATCATTGCTTTACTAATCAAAGCACCAGTAGCCTATTAAGAAGCCCTGCGGGACATGCGCGGACATTCCCTCCACCTCGCCACAGCAGTTAGGATTTACCCGCAGATTTTGCTGAGAACAGCTGAAACGGTGAATGAATAAGACAAGGGTCTACAGAGATGTAACAGTGGCAAGTTTAAAAGAATATTGTGCAAGAATCTTCAAAAAAAAAGACAGGAAAAAAAACCTCTTCAACTATGCCCAACATATACTTACTGCGTTGTTGTAGTTTACTTTTTTTCTCACCGCAAATGAAAACAGAGACTAAACAATATCAATTTAAACATAAGAACAAATGAAAAAATAATGCAATGAAGGAGGAGCAGGGTGTAGAGGCACAATTAACTACTTAATGCTTTAATGAGCGGGTCACTGGTTAACAGCCAAAATCAACGGGTCGGGTCGATTCAGAGATTCGGGTCTGGTTTGGTAATGATCCTAACGGTTCGAGCGGGTGGGGGATTGGACCCGTGCAGGACCCTGCGGTCGGGGTCAAACTCTCCATGTTGTCACCACCCTGTCTTGATTCACTACTGGTCGGCCCTCTGTGTATTCTGCACATCTGTATGATGTGTGACGGGTGTGGATTTACTGTTCACCTTGTTCAGACTGAATATTTGTAATATAAAATGAATGCGATTGAATATGTCATAATTATCTTTCTTTTTTTCTTTTTTTAAAAATAAAGTGATTTTTATGACCCTGTCAGTGAAAATGACTGACAAAGATAAATTCTAGCGTGACCTCTGATCTGAAGGTGCGGTTTCAAGGCCTTCTTTTCCAACTGCAGTTTCAGGTCTTTTCAGATGTAAATTATACACATTTTCATCTTTTTTTTGTGTGTCATTTAAAAAAAAGCCACATACGTTTCTGACATTAAAACTCTGTGCTTCTGTTGTTGCTCTGCAGCATCCCAAGGCTGAGAAATTGCACTTCATAACTTTTTTTTTCCAGCGCAAGGAATCATGTGATGGTTGGGTTTTGCTTTCTAGCACTGCATCACACATCAAAACACTGGCCATTTTGAATGGGCACCGTGACTGACTCAGACAAGAAACGCAAGAGGACATTATCTGAGGAAGCGAGGAAAAGAGACAAAGTGAATAATAAGATAAGAATCAACATCAGACTTTTACTGACTGGAGAGAGCTTGGAGAAGACACAGGATGCAAGACAGATGCTGTCTTGCAGTGTGAAAATCTGCTAAAGTTCATTAATGCTGCTTTAAAGTTGTCAATACCCAAATTTCACTTAGGTATAGCGTGTGGTCTTCATTCTCTCATAGCATATAGTAAGAACTCTTCATGACTCAGTTTTGGGGGGAAAAAAACATAAAATAATTTCTATGTAGAATGATTGCATTATTTTAGAAAAACAGCATTTTTTTTCTAAGTGAATGCAAAATGCTTTGGTAGCTGCCCAATAAAAAATGATCTTAAAAGACAAAATATCCCTTTTAGTAACAGCTCTTTCTATGCAGTATCGTGGTAAACCTGCTTTAAGAAACTGGGAGGTAAATCTCCCCATTCATCTGTTCCCCTGACCTCCACCAAAGTGAGTAGGTGTCAAACAACTGAAAGTTTGTAGTTGAGGGTGAGTATTTAGCCCTGAATGTGAATATTTTCATGCTTGAAGATGGTGCAGGCACTTCATATACTTTAAACAAAGCAGTATAAGCACTGTAGGTTTTTCCAGGCTCCATCATTAGTATGTATGAATGTGTGTGTGTTTTGTTGTGCTACCTGAGAGCCGCTTCAGGCTGCTCTCTGAAGCAGCTCTGGCTGGCCTCAGCACATGCTGTGAAGGACAGAAACTGAATTAAAGCACGAGGGATCCAAAAATGTCAAATTCAGAAAGCAAAGGAAAAATGAACTGAAAAGCAAAGACAGCAGAATATATGTAGAAAATATGAAACTGAAAAGACAAATGTTTCTCTTGGAGATGATTTTTCAAAGAAAAGTTTTTCTTTGGCTGTAAACTTTGGCTTTATTCCCACCATGGAGCACAAACCATCTTCATTTCTATAAGTCAGGAGGGGAAAAAAAGTTTTTTAGGGCTATATCATTTTAAATGAGCGAACCCTTTCGACTTTCATGCTGGTAATATTTACCCGTCGCTTGAGGGTTTGTACCTCCTGTGCAGCGTATCAGCCCCTAGATCCATACATCCACCCACAGCCCCTCTTCTACACCTGCCAGGAGTTCAAGGGAGCGTTAGGACTTTTTGTTTTTCTCCACTTCTGCGGTGGTGTCTGTTAATGTGTGTGCACGTTAAACAAGCAGACTCCGACTTAACCTTTACACCCTGTTATGAAAACACAAGAGGTGGGGGCTGCATCCGTGCGCGTGTCCGCTATTTTGCACGCCTATGTGATTATTGCATGTCTGTCTCTGTGTGTGAATATATCTGTGTACATAAGAGCTCGTGCAGGCACAGGTCTGAGTGTGTGTTATGGAGGTTGGCTGCCCGTGGGGAAGACTGGAGGCGTTCTTGTTTTGAATTCCTCCAAGCCAACTGTCATAATAGAGTTGTACAGAAGTAATACTCCTGAGTGTGAAAGAGGAGGAAGAGAAGGGAAAACTACCACAACAGCACTACTACTTTTCTTTATTAATGATTTATGAACATGTAGACACATTATCGTGGCTGCTAATCTGATTACTGTAATATCATCTAGATAACACAGATGTAAACTCTAGTTTAAAAAGCTTTTACTTTAGTAACAAGTTATCAAAAGTTGTTCTATTTAAGTTTTATTTTCCACAATACGGAATAAAATTAATTTTTTTCTAGCTTTTTCCAAGGAGCAGCTTTTTTTCTTTTAGCTTCTTTTTCATTCATTTTCAGGCCAATCCTTGTACCAACACTGAAGTGTTGTGTCAGACAACTTAGCAAAGGACCAGTTATAAATTGGATCTTTAGGCAGCCTGTCACAAGGACACATCATTTGTTCCCTTTTCTTAAGTTGCATCTATGAAAAATGCCAAGGATAACACAGCTTGACAGACAAAAAATAGGATTTGTGCAACAAGTTGATTCCCAAAGAACTGTTTGCTGAAAACTTGTCATATTTCAGCATAGTGTGTGGTGTGCCCTTAAATTCCAATTAAACTAGATATATGGTGGACAAAAGAAGTATCCTCCATATGTCCATAAAACTACAGCAGATGAACAAGGTCTGAAAGGGATGGCTTTAAGAAGTACGAAAAATCCAGCAAAAACCTGACACAGGGACCTGAAAGATGCATCAAACGTCCAGTTGATCCATCTGCTGGTTGAAGCCTCATCAGAAATGGTCTCCAAGGAAAGATGACTGTTAAGCTGCCATTTAAAAAAAGAAAGAAAAGGAAACGGGGAGAAAAGGCTGAGGTATGCCAAATGACACAAGAAAAGGGGCTGAAAATCAGTGGCAACAAGTCTGTTGGAGTTATGAATCCTCTCCTGAGCCCAGACCCACAGGTGATTTTTTTTGCAGTCAAGTAGTAAAAGGCATTTTTAGTTATGATGTCTAATGTCATGCAACACTTGCTGATCTGCTTATATCCAAGGAATTTAAAACCCATACTTAGCCTTAATCTACCCGCAGTTTTTAACAGCACTGATCTTTAGCTTAAACTCACAACTCTGATGAATGAATATGCTCCTAATATAAAATAACAAAGAGTTTAATGTTTACCAAAATCTATCTGGAGCCACAAAGCTTTTTTTTCTACCAAAAAATGATGTATGTAATTATAAGTAATGTTGATTTTCTTACAACTACATTATATAAACTCACAGGTTGAAATGACTTAACGTGAAATGAGAACAAATAAATATGAATGCTAAATTCGAATAAAAAACGTTCACCATATTTCAATTTATTAAGACCCCATATTGATAATATTAAAGTAGCTCGAACTGTAACCTATTTTTCTAGTAAACCGACTCTAGTAAAACTGCAGTTTTTCGATGGGCTTGATAGTTCATTGGTCTCAGTTTAATGTTTTTTTGGGATGGTCATGGCAAAGCCAGTAGTTTATGTAAACATCTCACTGTGTTCAGTAAATGTCTCATTCTTCACCTGAACACATTCGGTGAATGCCATTTTGATGGAGTTAACATTATTTGGTACAAAGCTAGTAACAAATTAACATTTACGCTCTTTGCTAACATAGATACTTACGTTAAAGGGGCCCTATGTTATTGTAAATGTTAAAATTACAGCTTTTCTACCCCATACGTGCTCCAGCAATGCCGTGATGTGTAGAAGGACCCCTGACCTAATTACTACGACTGCTGCTATAAGCCTGTACAGCTGCTACAATAGAGAGCATTTCGGTCTGAACTATCAGTTTTGTGGCGTACTACGCGTCCTCGTGCGTCAGGTAGGTTTCTGTTGCTCTGGGAGCTTTTTAACATTTGAGGATGGAGTCTGTGGAAACCAAGAAGAGGCCAGCAACGAACACAGCCCAAACTCCATCACAGACCCCAAACAAAGGAAAGAAAAGAAGAGTTTTATCCAGGGTGACAAAAAGATCTAAAGAAGTGTCTGACAGGCAGAGAGGAAAAAGTAAACACCAGAGCAGCACTGTAAAATAGTAGTATCTAATGAAAAAGGTAATTAGTTATTTATTACTACAGTGAGGCATACATTTATAGGATGTAATTAACTTTTTATTCTCTCAAACATTCTTTCGTCTATCTTATGTCTCGTGTCATGCACGAGCTTACCATGGAGTCTGCAGTTCCGCTAAGACCCATAGATGGCAGTCGCTTGTTCAAAGACTAAGCAATTACATAGAGTCCCTTTAAGCTTTCATATTACAGTGCAGTTTGTCAGAGGAGTCAAGTAACAAAGTACAAATACTTTTGTGACAGTATGTCACTATGTCTCAGATTGATCACGTGCCCTGGCTACTTGGCCACAGGGATATCCCTTTGGCTGACTGGTCGGCATGCATGACTTTCACCCAGAAGGTTGTTGAACCCCCGCCTGGGCCCTCCTCGACCTTGCCACACTTTGTTACCTTATTCAAGCAGAAATTGTGGGTGTATATACTTTACTGGAGGAATTATTTTTGAGCTGAGGTTTTACTCCTTATATTTTCACACAATTATCTTTCCTTTCGACACCTTACTTCTTAAAAATAGCCTCATTACTCATATTTCATTCTGGCTTGTGATTGTTAAAAACACTGACACACACACACACACACACACACACACACACACACACACACACACACACACACACACACACACACAC
>JBBBVU010000007.1:7431485-7445135 GCA_037177055.1 Atherinosoma microstoma | reverse complement strand
ACACACACACACACACACACACACACACACACACACACACACACACACACACACACACACACACACACACAGCAGAGTGCAGCGCCAGTGGAATTCCGGCCGCTCATGTGGAGACACCTGACCTTCGACCGCTGATACTTGTCCTTGAGTCCCATGGGGAGGGGAGGGGGGGCACAGCGGTAGAAAAAGACAGGGTTTGCACGTATGAATGTTAAACTGCTGCACGTCTCAAACTTACATTAATACCTGATGTTCTGAGGTATCGTGTCATGCATTCAGAGATAGATAACACATACCTGCTCTGTGTGACTGTAATGGAATATTTAGCTTTAGGTGACAGTAACATGAATTCATCCTGGTTGTCACGTCTGATTCTGGAAGAAAATGTTGCATTTTCTCAGATGAGACTTGAGCTCCTTTTTCCAAGTGAAAATAGGTGAATAAAATTGTTTCACTCTGCATTTTGTCGCAGCACCAGGCTCTGACTTTGTAATGAGGACTCGGATGATAAGATATGCAGTTGTGCATATTGCTGAGTGCTCGCTGTTTGTGTCAAATATTGCTGCAGTCAGTGAGTCACAGCACAATAACAACTTTTGTGAATGTCAGGGTTCACATTTACATGTATATGTGGTTTGCTGTAATGTTTTCTCCAGTTTACAGTGTATTCCTACTGAACTGTGGTTCAATAACTGGAGCTGGAGCCTATCCCAGCAATTAGCAGGCGAGAGGCAAAGTACACCTGTCCAGGATAAACCTGTCCAGTCCATCACAGGGCCCAACCACTTCATATCATGCATTATCATTAAGGCGAATGTGACAGTTCATGAATACAAGCAATATATCCCCCTAAATATTTTTGCAGATGCTTCTTGTTTCTTGGGATTTCTGCAGGTTAGACACATTCAGCCACAGGGATTTATTTCTATTCTTTAAGTAAAAATGACCAACTTCTTCAGACTGAATTGATACAGCTGGTGTATAACAGCCTAGTAGTCCAATTTAGTTGGATTCATGTCTGGATATAACTAGACTACTCCAGATCATCTATGTCTCATCAAATTCCCAAGGGTTGTTTGAGCAGAATACTTAAAAGTACTTTAATTTGTACAGTGAACGTCCACCCAGTAAAATTATCTGAACAAATATGTTTGACTAAACACCATCCGCTGTTCCTAGAATACAGACCAATTTCCCAGGTCTGACTGACGAAAGCTGTGTCACACCATGATGCTACCACCACCATTTAATCCTGGTATGGTCCCCTCTGTGTCTCAGGTTTGCGCCACATGTGGCTTTTTTTTTATTCTAGCTGTTTTGTATGCAAAAATGTGCTACATAAATATGTACCTTCAATCCATAGTAAAGAATCATTGTACTCTACATACAAGACTTTTCATAAAATCCACAAAACAAATTAATAAAAGTGAAAGATTCTGATGCAAAGAGAGCTCAATACTTTCAGAAATCTTTAATTTTGTGAACAGAAGCTCAAGATTGCTGATCGTGAGGACAAGGTTTGGAGTATCAAAATAACCATAAAGATATAAATGATCAGTGTATTTAAGAAAAATAAGTCATTGCTGTTTTAAATGTGTGCGATGCATCTATAACATGATTTCTTTTTTCTTTTTTTAAAAACCCTTTGCTCTATGTAAACCAACACTACACTGCTCTATCAAAAATGTTTGAATAAAACATTTTTACTAAAGTGGATCACAGTAAAAGAATCTGCTTGCTGCTGTATGTGTTTGGCTGCTAGGATAGTAGGGTGCTCTATACAGGAATATGTGTATGAGCTGACAGATCCTTTTCTCACTGTTCACTAACAGCCCTCTGGTTGACTTCTGATCCTCTCAACCCAGAGAGATTAAAGCCTGATAGAGGACTGAAGGAAAGATATAAGAAATAGAAAGACCTTGCTCGTCCTCTACACCCTTGATCTTTTCCTGTCCTTCAGCTGTTTGTCTCCATTTTACCGCTAGTCTTTATCCCTTCTTCTTGAGGATCTCTTCATCTGTTTCCCTTATCTCTTCTTCATGCATCCTCTTCATCACCTTCACCTTCTCCACCTCCCCCCTCTCCTTCCTATTTCCATGCTCGTAATTTTATGTAATAACGCTTCTTCCTCCACACATCATAGATCACTTCTTTCCTCACCCCTTTCTTCTTCATCCTGCATATTTTGCCATCCTGAGTCTGCTCCTGCCTCACTTTCCTCTCATTTCCTTCCTTTTGTGCTCATCTCATCAGATAAATCAAATGAAACGTATCATATGAAAATGAAACCAAACAGATTAAGTTAAACTGATCAAATGTAATCTGGATATTAAACAAGCTGAAACCGAATTTATTTGAGCATTGAGTTTGGGGAGATGAAATATGTTGCTTCATGTTGATTTATGAGCTCTTAAGCATATTTTCAGTTTGTTATCATAAAAGTGGTTTTACAGCATTTAATCAGGTTATAATAAATTACCTGCAAACTAACAAATCAATAAAACTCCTGTAATCTCTCTTCCTTCTGCCTTCGTTATGCAAACACCCACTCCCATATGGGAGTGCTGTTAGAAATTATTCAAAAGACCTTTGCTATGTAGAAGTTTGTTGATAATACACTCTAATAGATAATAAGTCTCCAACTATGTATATCTAAAAGTCCGTTAGCAATTCTAGAGAGTGCAAAAATGAAAGTAGGCACAAGCAAAAAGCTGATATTTTGTCTGTGCAAGAAGAAAAAAAAGTCCACCTGCATCATCATTTATTTGGGTTTAAAGTAAAACCTATTGAACGCTACCCTGAACAAAACTTATTAAAGTTATGTAAAGTTATGTTTAAATGCAATCCTTTATGTATTTACACTACAACAGAAATGCACTAACAGCCCACCACATAATGGTGCAAATTTTGCACCATTGTGAGAGCAGAAATGGGTTTTATGAAGAAATATATATTATAGTACAAGTGGGAACATACTTCAGCAAGAGTACACAGTTAACTTTGGAACCAAAAATCTGATTAAGGTATTTATAAAAAATAAGGTATATATTTAAAACAAACTCTGCTACAACAATAATTTCCCTCTAACAGGGATAAATAAAGTATTTTTCATTTTCATTTCATTTCATAACTTAACACTCAAAGTCACATCACACCCCAGCAAAGTTTTCCATTGGTTTTTAGTCAATGTAAAATGTGCTTAAACAAAGAGGAAAAACAGGCCAGCAGCCTAAACTGCAAGGCTTTCTACCCTAATTGGCCTGGACTGGATTTGATCAAATTGGCCGCAGAGCTTTAAATTAAAATCCACTCAGTATTTACAGCCATGATTTAACCCCAGATCTACAAGAAAATATAAGTAAACATTCACTAGCTCAGTGGACTCATTCAAGACTCTGTATCAATATTGCAAGCCAACATTTGCTTTACTTTTTATAGCCTGGATGCTGCTCCACATCCTGAGCCAGTGCAAGGTGACCATTCTCAGTTTCAGCATTGAATGCCTTGCTCAAGGGTCCTGGACTGTTTGTAATTCATGTTCAGAGAGCAGAAGCTGATAGCATATCAGGCCAAGGTCTTACATGTCTTCTCAAGCTGCTTTAAAAGTGCTGATAACATAATCAGGTGATGTGATGAAAAAAGAAAATTGACTTCTTTTAAATGAGGCGGCAACGTAATCTTTTCAAAGACTACAGACAAGCTAAACATGATTACGCTGTTGTTAGAAGGTAAATAGGGAAAAGCATTTATCTTTCTATTACTGCTTTGTACTGAGAAGTAAAAGCTATAACACTGTAACCAAGTCAAATGTTGGTGTGTGATGATTATGGTGTTTATTTTATCTTAGCTATTTATAATGGAAGAGTTGAAACATTGTGTAAAGTCTTCTTCAGGCCATCCTAAAGATACTCAGTGTCAAAGATCTGGTGGCCAGTCCCCATACTGCTATACTCCAATCTGAGCCCAATGAATGTTGCTTTTTTTATTTTAGAGTATACCCACACTCTCAGAGAAGACCAAATCTATTGATCTATCCACCTTATTACGCGGGAATACATGGGCGGCGCCATTTGACTTCCGGTTGTGTTGACATTTCCGGTTGCTACTCGGATCCATAGCAATTCAGTTATTTCCACCAGCTTGTCCCTGATATCAAACAGTTCTATAACTATGACGAGTATTATTTGTATCGATCGAGGGGCGTCACTGCAACTGGAGAAAGATGGATATGGTTTAATAATAATAATAATTTATTAGCTAAATGTTTGGGTAAAGAAAATGTCTAAAAATGTTGCCATACAACACAAGGCCACTGCTGCACATCATCCACTCTCTCGGCCTACTATTAACCTTGTGTGATGAATAAGGTTCATAATCATCCGGTAAAAAAAACCAACTAATAATCTCGTATTTAGAAAAATATTAACGTCAGAATTGAGCTGAAGAGGAATGTGATTTTTCCCGTATTTTTGTGAAAATATATATTGTCAACGAAAAATGAATGGCATAAAATTGGACGGTAATCGTGTCAACCTGCTCCCATTATGTTTAGTTCTTACATTCTCACACTTATAATCATCTACCGTCAGGTGTCCACATACAGGGACACAGTGGAAAAGCCTTTTTTGACGCCTCTCAGCTAGAGAATGCTATTGGGACAGTTTGGCTGCTGCCATGCAGGGTGGAACGGGAACCTTGTCTAACCACATTTAACACTTCATTTGGGACGCTGTAAAGCCCCTGTAGTTGGAATTTTTAAAATATCACCACCAGGAGAATCGTTCTGGCTTTTCTCTGTCTGCCAGACAGAGATCACGAGCTCTGCCCAGCAGACAGAGCTCATTCTGGGCATGCAGCAGCCTGCTCACAACGGTCCTCCCCCGGCGAGGGGGGGGGGTGCTTCCATAAAAATAAAAACAAACGCGATTGGCAACCCTAGTTACGAATTAATATCATCCACCTTTCAAGAGTTTGTTTGGTTTATTTTCAAGAAGGTTGCTGTGTCATGCTATGTAGGCTACCGTGTTTTTCAACATAACCTAACAAGCTGTAGTTAGCAACCGGAAGTGTCAACACAATTCCGGAAGACGGATATGTTAAAGTGGGCGGGGCGAAATAAGGTGAATAAAATCTGATTGTAACACGGTTCATTTAGCACCAAGCATGATGGGAGCATCACTTCATCCAATGCTCTTCTAACCCTGATGCAGCTACCTCTACCCTTCCATGTTTTAATAATGCATTGGACAATTCAGCAAACACCTTAGATTTCCTTTGTTGATTTCTTTGCATGATGCAAGCCAAAATGGACCTTTCTGAAACAGAGAATCCTCTTTTCTTCAACCACAGGATGCCTTCTGATATGAATCTTGACAACATGCACATTTTGTGACTTTTTGTTACATTACCTTCTGTACCCGCTGCAACTCTTTGTCATACCAAACTACAAATTGATGAAATCTTTACACACAGGGAACATCTATGACTTCAGTTTTGGACATGCAGGGTTTCCCCAGCTGGTAATGTAATGAATGTATCACCATGGCAATATGGAAAGCTCTATTTTGGGAAATCTGGCATATACCACCTGCTCCTATATAATATTATCTTCCTGCCAGTGTTTACTATTGGTGCAACAACATGATGCAATGAGCTCTTGGTTCGGGATCAGAATGTCACAGCTTGAAATGAGAATATGTTGACTTTTATGCGCATAAAGTAACTAAAATGTTCATATCCTTGATGCTGCTGTTAAATCTGTAAGTGGACAGCCAACTAACAAAGCCTTGAGGCTGGAGTGTGCTTCAAACAGATTACACTGTATGAAGTGTCCTTTTGATTATGCTTTGTTTATACCATTTTTGAATTTGCACTTTTGGTTGAATTGCACTTTACTTGTTGTTACATCTCAATTCAATTCAGTTCAATTAAAAAAACAAGCTTTATTTGTCCCTGGGGTCGGGGGGTAGGGGATTTAAAAACTGTTGTAGCAGCAGTACACAAAAAGAGCAGGTGCAAATGGTCTTTGTGGATACTCACCAGCTATTTTATTAGGCACCATCACATGGCAGCAACTGAATAAATTTAGTCATGAAGACGTGGTCAAGATGACTTGCTGGATTTCAAAATGAGCAGGAAGAAAGAGGATTTATGTGACATAGTTGTTGGTGCCAGATAGGCTGGTCTGAGTATCTCAGAAACTTCTGATCAACTGGGATTTTCCCACACAAACATCTCTAGGGTTTACAGAAAATGGTCTGAAAAAGAGAAAATATCCAGTGAGCAGCAATTGTCTAGATCAAAATGCCTTGTTGATGTCAGACTGGTTTGAGATGATAAAAAGGCAAAAGAAACTCCAATAACCACTGGTTCTAACCAAGGTATGCAGAATACCAGCTCTGAATGCCCAACACGTCCAACCTTGAAGCAGATGGGCCACAGCAGCCCAAGACCACACCGAGTGCCACTTCTGTCAGCTCAGAACAGGAAACTGAGGCTACAATTCCCACAGACTCACCAGAACTGCAAATACAACATGTAAAAACGTTGCCTGGTCTGAGGACTCTCACTTTTAGCGCCCACATCAGATGTTAGGGACAAAATTTGGTAGAAAAGAACAAGAAAGCATGGATCCATCCTGCCTTGTATCAACTTTTCATGCTACTGGTGGTGTAATGGTGTGGGGGTTATTCTTGGTAGACTTAGTACTGAGTATGGTTTAAACACCACAGCCTACCTGAGTATTTTTTATGACAATGTCCATCCCTTTATTACAACAGTGTAGCATCTTCCAACGGCTACTTCCAGCAGGATCATGCACCATGTCACAAATTTCCATAAAACCATTTTAGTTCCTTTATATCTCTCTACATACATGTCTCAGTATGGCATTCACTTTCCTTCTGGTCTACAGATGGTGGTCTAGAGAGTTGGAACAGAACTTGGGGGGGGGGGGGTCTCTTAAATGTGCTGCTCATTCCACTTAGACTATCTTACAAAATGATATAAAATTAATAAAACTGATTGCTCTTGGGGAATTTAAGTTGATTTTAAGGGCTCGAAAGGAAAACTCCACTAATCAATGTGACCGTTTTTAAAACTTCTTTCCATTATTCATCCCACACTGTATTTCGTTGACCTAATGTTTGCAGCTACCTTTGTTTTACTTGTGTTTGATAGTTGGTGTCTGTTTGCTATGGGGTTATATGTTATAAACTTGGGGTTGTGCTGCCTTCTTGGCTAAGTCACCCATCGGAAAAGAGATTCTAAGCTCAGGGATATTTTTGTCTGATTTGATAAAAAGAGAAATTAAACAAAGCTCAGATCATCTCCAACTGGTTTCTTGAACATGACAATGAGTTCACTGTACTCCAACAGCCTCCACTGCCACCAAATCTCAATCCAATAGGGCACCTTAGGGATGTGGTGGAATGGGAGATTCTCATCATGGATGCGCAGGAATGTTTTTAACACTCTGTTGAATCCCTGTTGAATGCCACCTATCAAGGCAGTTAAATAAGCAAAGTGGCGTCCAACCTGGTACCAGTAACATTTACCTCATGAAGTGGCTTCCTGAGTGTGTTGTTTGACAATAAAATAAGTCACCTAATTCATTTACATTGCACTCAGAGGAAGTCCCTGCAAAAATAGACCACTTAGATCCAAATACAGTGTTGTAAAACTGTGGGTGGAGGAGCTTTAAGACACTCTTTTCCAATTAAATAAGAATTGTGGAAAACACCAACGCCTCTACATTAAAAAACAAATAATTATCTTAATATTTTTGGATTAACCTTCAAAATAGTTTGACATGAAGAAATGCAAGTAAAAAAAGATTGAAAACTTTTAAATTCTTATTGGAAAGACATAGATCATGAATATATCAGCTCTTTGTAGTGCCATCTCAAAAAAGGCTTTCAAGAAAAATGACGAAGAAGCAGCCTCTATGTCAAGATGAACTGTCACATTGACAGACTGCAGAAAAAGTTTGGTTGAAGCAGGAGTGACGTTTCATCATATGTGGACATTTTCAGATTTCACATGTCAGTAAGACCTTAAAAAAAGAATGTAATTATATCTTCACATTGACTATAAAACACATTTCAAAACACTTTCATCATTTTAAGTAGCAAGGAAACATTTTTGTCCCATCACATGTCAATTCAGGTCAATTCCCTAATTATTTGCCTTACTTGTCTTTAGGAAAATATCACAGCTGTTTATGCCAGAAAACAGATATGGATGGTTTAATTAACATTTACAAACAAATCACAGATCAACTTGTTGATGGCAGCTGCTTCCTCTCTGATCTCCCAGCTAAAAAGTGAAATTACTTTGGTGTGGGGGGAATTTAACATCAGAGCTTCAGGGGAGTCATTCTGCAAAATATGTGATGAAACCTGCCGCGCCTTGCTGCAAGGAGCATCCAACCACCTTAAAGTGTTTCATCACCATGCAGGACTAAATGTTGCTTTCACACCCCGATGTGAAGGAAGATGATAACGAGGAAACACCGAGCCCTGTTTATAGAATTTTCTGTTATCATAAAGATCACAGTAAAAGGCCAGGTAAAGACTGGATGGTTTAATTTCTAAAACAGTTTGAGAGGAAGTATCTTATAAAACTTAAAAGACTTGAGCGATGCAAAGCATGACCGGGTGTTTTTTTTTTCAAAGATTCTTAACTCAGCTTCTCATAAATACACTTTATCACATTTGCACTCAATGGCTCTTGTTTTTAAACTCTCTCAGGTACAAAAGGACGCAGCGGCTGATAAATAGGGCAACGGAAGAACTGCTGAAGTTCAAGTTCTACCTGCAAAACATTTACATACACAGTCCCGTCTATCCTCAGACTGGTGTGCAAACAGCTTCTGCTTCCACACTTTTATCACCTCCGACAACAGTAATAAGGTCAAAAGTTAGAACAGCATGGAGGTTTGCATTCCTCTTTAAAGGTCAGTGTCACTGTGTTGTAGGGGTGCTGTTTCTCTAACCTTTCCCCTCCTTACTCTTTGTTTAGTTAAAATGTGATTTAAAGTGTTCACAAGCTGCTTTGATGTCCAGCTTTAAATAGATTTGGATTCATGTTCTGGATAAACAGAAAATTGGAGCAAATAAACTTTACTTGACTTTGAAAGTCTTTTAAAGCTTTTAACATGGCATATTCTTTTTACAAATACATCATGTGTGTTCCTGTTTGGTTACCACATTAAGATCTTTTTTTGATGTGATTACCAGTGATGGGAGGCTCTGCTCTTTTTAAAGATTTGGCTCTTGGCTCGATTCCCTATAGAGTTGACTCATTTATTATCATGCTGAGCTTCTTTTTTAGCCTAATTTAAACATGCCGGATTATTGCACATAACGCAAATTCCCATCTGTTGTCCCAAGGCAGATAAGAAGACGTAATAAAAAGAAGATCCTGCAAATACAGATCAAATGATATATTTCACATAGTCATGCAAAAAACATTGAGAAAACAAATTAAACACAAGAAAAAAAAATTACAGACTTGATGATCCTTCAAACATTTTCTGAGATGAGCCTTAACGATGGTGTGTAGGACATTATCTTAGAATAGGACATAAACTTTTCTAAAATGTACTTCCTTTCACTGACAGCACAAGCAATCCAAACACGGTACATCTAAAACATGTTCACTTTAATTCTGTTGACTTCAACTTTATTTGTACAGCACCAATTCACAACAAATTCATCTCAAGGCACTTTGACAGATGCAGTCCAATACAATTCATTGTGGTCTAATTATAATCCTGTTGAAATAAATCCATTACATAGTCCACATTAGACCAATTCATAATAACTGTGTTCATATAAGACACACAAAAAAGTGTGCGAGCCTCATTTTGACTGGGCCTATTTTTTCTGCCTTCAGTCCGAAATGATACACCCAAAATAAATGGGATGCATATTTACAGCTACAGGGGCTATTATGCGTAATCTTGGTCTCTAAAGCTGAGACATGAAATTACTACAGAAATGTCAGAATCACAGTAATACAAGATGTATGTTACTGTGGGTAAATTCACCTGGAACACAGTAGAAAATGTAAATGGTTTTCTCTTCCTAAAAGAAAATTGAATTGCATTTAGTGAAAACCAGAGGATAGCAACCCAATTCATCCAGTAAAGTAACGTCTGGTGAGGAACTGTGCAAAAATAGGAGCTTAAAAAAGTGAACCTGAACATGTTATAATAGAAGGGTTAGGCAGGTAGATATCTGACGTATATTTGGCTGTTGGCGATAGTTTTTGTCCCACAGCGATGAAACAGACATCTTTATAATCAGCAGAGTCTCTGCTTTTGACTCCTTGTGTGGTTTGCTTGAAGTGGAGAAATTAGCAGAAGCTCTAAGGTAGACAGTGCTGTTCTCATGTTACATACCCATAATTGTTTGGGGTTTGAATTGTGTTTCGTTTGGGTGAAAATACTTGGAAGTCTTTTGGCTGAGGGTCTCTCAATCAATATGCTACATGTTAGGATTGGTGTGTCCCAGTGTGTGCAAAGATCTTCGTTACTGCCTGTATCTCATGCTGTGCCCTGTACGGCGGGCTCTAGTCAAGAAGAGGTTAAACTAATGGATTACATCAAATCTTCAATTTGATTCAGTCCCCCATCCTGAGCATCCACAGGTGGCAGCTGGAAATAAACAAGGTTCTAAATGGTACTAAACTGAGAAATCCAATGGAAAAATTATTTAAAGTAGGAGGAGCAGACAAATGGAAAGCCTAATAGATAAAACAAGTACATTTCAGATTTATAGATTTCGGAAAACTAAGATTATTCTTTTCTAGGATGTTACAATTAGGATATGTTAATGGTTTATCAAGAAGTGTGTGATTATTATTTTAAGACTTGTTGCCCCTGTAATGTCCTTTTTGAAAAGAATGATAGAATGTCAATATGATGAAAGTCATAACAAGTTGGAGTGAACAACATAAACAATAGATTCAGACTGGATGTCTTCTTACATGTAATGTCTGTTAGTTTTCATCCATTTCAAGAGCCAATCATCAGTGATATGTGAGTGTATGAGTGTACTGTATGTGTGTGGACTGTGGAAGCAGATATAAATACTTTTTTTTAAATAATGTATCTACATGAGAGTTGCAGAGACAGCATTCATCAGGGCTGTGGATCTGATCTGACTAAGTTTTCAGTGTCTATTCCCTCCTTTCTTATTTTTATGATTATATTCAGATAATTACTCAGTGATTTATTACTACAAATAATAGTGTATTTCAGTTTATTGAATGTCACATGAAATCCCCAAAGTGATACCAATAATTGATGTTTATTGTATTAATAGTTTCTATAAACTTAGGTCAGTAGTTTTTTTAATTTTGCTATCTTTTACCATGATGCTTGTTCTATAATTTATGTTACTGGTTAACTTTTAAGAGAAAAAAACAAAACAGACCAGTGGCTTTTCTCCAAATCTCAAAAGGTTAATTTCCCATTAACACAGGTAATAACACAGTTTGAAGATTTTATGTCAGGGGTACCATAGATATCGCCCCCTCCTTGAGGACCAGATTCTCTCATCCTGCCGCATCTGGAAGATCATTGCAGTTGTGCTGCTTCAGCAAAATGTCGACTTGAAACTTTAGTGAGGTTTGGTTATGTATGATCTGATTTCCACAAAGATTAGAGAATCCATCTGAAAGATGGCCGCCGTACAAATCCCCCATGAGTGAATGAAAGGAACTTCCTGGGGGAGTGGAAGCGGGTACGGTTGAAAAGGGCCATAGTAAAACAAGGGGAAACTAACTCATAACATTTGTTCTGTCCATAAGGCCTTTTTCAAAAGCTTTTTAAAATCTTTTATCTGTCAAAAACAATACACAGAAAGCGTGCAAATCAAGTGTGCTGCATTTTATTAATCCAACTTTTCCCAATATTTTAATATTGTATAGACATTGGATCAATTTCTTTTTATTTGTTCTTCCTGCTGGTGCCCTGTCCACTTAAACCCTGCTCCTTTCACTTGTTTTAAACACACTGTATGTGTGCGTTTCACAGATTATGCTACTTTACAGCTTCAACTGTAATGATAAAAGTCAACAGAAGCAAACTATGAGTTAGCTTACGCAAAGAAAACCACTATGATTTAAACTTTTACGCTTTTGTCTTGTGACCGGTAGCCTGCTGACCATTTACAATTTCATACTGTTCCCCAATACACCGCAACAACTGGTCTTAAATTCTGCATCCATTGCAGTTATATAGTGGCTCAGTTTGTAACTATGACATAATATGACAGCTCTGGATTGGGTTGTTTTTTAATATGCAAAGGCTTGTAGTATTTCTGACACTTAGCTTTCCGATTGTCCTGTCAAATCCTGCTTTAATCTTCTTCCTGGAATTGTTCTTGGACCTGAAGTTTATCTTTTGACTTCCCGCTCCTGCTTGCTCCAGCATTAGTGTTACCCACTTCATTTGGATTCCAATTATAATGCAGATCGGTTTTTGTTCAGTTTTTTTGTCCTTTTTACCTCTTTTTCTTAAAGTAAGTATGCAAAAAGGTTATTCCAATTTCCTACAACTGGAGTTAATGTAAGATAACCAATAGACAGAACTTATAAATGTATAAGAACATCTTGTGACAGAATCGCAGAAGCACATCTGTAGCTTCATGTCTGCATGTTGCACAGTCGTGTTCCTTAACAAACACGTCTGCAGATGTGAATATTTGTAAAGACCTGCCAAAGTAACAAACACCTCTTCATGATAAGACCAAATTTTGCAATGATAACCGCACACATAAGGAAAAAAAAACAGTGCGTGCTGATAAACTAAAACACAATCTGAGCAAGGCTCATTCGGAACAGCCGTTTCTACTATGACTTTTAAGAGGCCACAAACGTTTATAACTCCATCACTGACTGTAATTAAATCTACCAGATAACAAACATTTGTACTACACCTGATTGGAGGAACACATCCTTCAACTACTTCATTTCTTTTATATTGAGGAAAATATAACTGTTGTTTTCCCCAGATGCCACATTTCTGCTAAACTAACAGCCACAATCAGTTTACAGCGACATTTATGATATAAATTAGTACTTACGGTTGCAAAATTAAGGTCAGTTTTTAAATTGAAATTATTTATTACTACATTATCAGCAGGTCCAGCTTCAGATTTTAAGGCTTGACCCACATATGAAAGCTCCATGTGTGTATTATTGCAGCAGATCAAAGCTGAGCCAGCAAATGGTTCTTTCCGTTAATGAGACATAGCGAAGTTACAACCAAATCAGTAATGTTGACCTTGTTTGAATGTCTTTTGTCCTAGGGATGCTGTCTGAAAGCAAATGATTAAAGCACAATTACATACATCAAATAAAAGAAGGTTGTATGAGTTTGATTTAGCTTAGCATCCTCAGCAGAGTACTAAAATGGTTAATCTGTTCATTTATGCATTTATCATTCATTTTTCATTATACTGAACCCTTTCTGGTGCATCTAATGAAAGCTGTAATAAAGAATTTTTCTCTAAAATTTTGATATAAGTGAGTTTTAAGCACGAGACAAATAATGTATGATGCCTTATGTTGTATTTGGCTGGTCAAAACAACTTCAAAGTGTTCTTTAGGTGTGTACAAAGTCTGGCTTGTTTATAACTT
>JBBBVU010000007.1:7368778-7387279 GCA_037177055.1 Atherinosoma microstoma | reverse complement strand
TACTTTTCTGCAATGTAAAGCACCTTGAATTGTCCTGTACATGAAATGTGCTCTATAAATAAATTTGCCTTGCTTTGCATAAAACAGCAACGCAAGAGTGAGTGAAAGCTCAGACAAGCAGAAACTGAATCACATTTAGAATTTAAGTTACTTTAAAACATCAGTGCTGAGCAGATGACTTGAATTAGGTTCTTCAGCTGAACAGTCACGTTTATTCATCCAAACCATCTGACCTCTAAATGCACATTTTTTCTCTTTAATTCATTTCTTTTTTTTTTTTTTACATTTTACAGACTGTTTTTACTGTGTCATGTCCAGTTGCAGTAGCATAAAGAAGGGAGGGGGGTGGGGAGTGGAGGTCACAGAGGCCTGCAGATGAGTCAAAGAGCATCTCACATAACTTTGCCAGCTGAGCTGCATCTCCCAGACTTAGTTGTTGTTTAAACTCCGATTCAAACACGGGTTTGAAATTGAGAAGAAGGCAAACATACAAACCCTGAACCCTCCTTCCATCTTCACTCCATATGTTTAAATGTTCAACCAGATACCTGAGATAGAAAAAAAATATTTATACAGTTAAATGTGCTTATAGTTAGACCGAGTATCCTAAATTTCTTTGTTATAGCGTTTTATATAAATACAATTTCACCAGACATGATCCAAACCAGAGATGAAGAACATAGAACATAAGGATGCCGTAATGGAAGCGAGTCTAGAGTCTAACTTGAATAATCCCAGAATTTTCCTGTAAGTCCTCTAAAACTATGGGCCGAGCTGTCTTAAAGTACTACATACAATTGATTAACAACATTTAATTAAGGATGCCCAAGTAGTCCAATGAAACAAGCTCAAAGTTAATCCCCTTAAACTAATTGGACCTGTGGTCTCCAAATTAATTCCCTGGTTAAAATCCCACTTCCAATGCATCTTAAAGTCAATGAAAGTGAAACTGCCTCTCATGAAGAGTGGGCAGACTACACAACACAACACAATTTCTCCCTTTGATTAAACATGAGAGCAGTCACACCCTTTGTGTCATTCAGGCAGGGCATGGCAAACCAAGATTACTTTATTTGTACAGCACACTTGAAACACTGAAGTAATTCAAAGTGCTTTACACGGTTGGAAATAACATCCAGCACCTGAAAACAAAAATGAATGAGAGCAACAAAACTGAAACAGTTCAGTCTCAGCAGAAAACATGTGATGTGTACGTCTGTCCACAATTCAGGATTGTAAACTGTGAGATAACATATCCCTATCCTGTTGTTTTATCAGACATGTAAATTAATTATATCCCTTTATGAATGACAGTCAACTAAAATAAGTCTTTCACTTTAAGATGGAAACTTTAAGTTAGTTGTATGGAGATATGCAGAAGGTACCTTCCGGCATGCCACCTTCCTCCTAATATGCCAAATCTATAGTATCTATATTATCCAACATGTAAAAAGGGCATTTAAGTTGATGGCAAAAGATCCCAAGGCTGCAAGTTGTGGTAAAAGTGTCCATATTTAGTTTCTCAACTTCGATGCAGCAAATATTACGTATTCTTGGTACACCATTAGACTAATTTGTCTTATTATCTTTTTTACCCTTTCTGAAGCAATCTGGTTTAAAACTGTAAATGTGTGTTTTTAAAGCTAAGATGATGTGCAGATATGGGTGTTTTTAATAGTTCAATTTTTGACCTTTTCTAAATCTGGCTGTTATTTTGGCTGTTAGTGCAAATTGCATCTTATTTTTATTCAATAAAAAAGTCTGTCTTCACAAATTTTAGAATTCAATTTTTATTTTATCTAACTGCCTTTTATGCATAGGCCTGTTGTGGGGCTGATTTTAATTAACAGTAAAAAAATTCAACTTTCATTTCTCAAAAGTTAACCCCAAACATCACAGAATGCAAAATTACATTTTGATATTTTTTCTTTAAAGGGGGGCACCACAAAGCAGTTGTGCTTAGGGCACCCAATGGCTAGCAGCGGCCCTGAACTCCACACAGATAGGCCTGAGTTGAACCCCTTCCCCCAGCCGAGGCTCGAACCAGGAATCTTCGTGCCATAAGGCAACAGTGCCCTGGACAAAAACTGACCATGTGCATTGACAATTTCTTCAACAATAAAAGATATGAAAATAGTTACGTCTAGCAAGGTCTAATTTGGTTGCATGGAAAGATGAGACAATTTAGGAATGTATCCAATAGTTTTAATCTCTATGTCTGCTAAAGAGGGAGGCAAAAACATCTCATTTTCCTGCAAGAAGAAAGTACAGTTAGCTATGATGTAGTCTCATGAAACTAACGCAACAAATTGTCAACACCTGGGATAAAGAGAAGATCAAACCTATGGGCACATTTCACATTTAATGTAAAGCAAAACAATGATTTGTAAGGTGTGCAGAGCACCGGTGAAAACACAACAATTTGAAACAGAAATCAATGCAAAGCTAAGCATGCTAAAGCTAACATCATAACATGAGGTACAGGTGTTTCTACAAGGCTGCAACACAGCCACAGCTGTCATGTTAACATTAATAATTAAGAAAATTACATAAACCATTAATCTGAAATTGAAATCAACAACTAGCATGCACATTTTGAGAAACATAATGGGTGTCATGTTTTTTTTTTCCTCATTCATGTCACAGAACAATTCAGATGACAACAGTGGGCGACTATGCAGTCCATCACAAGTTAACAGACATGTCCTTTCAGCTATACTAAATCTACTGTAGATTTAGTCGACAATATTTTTTCATTTAGTGGACTGAAACCAGACCAAATCAAAATTAGTTGTAAGAATTATCACTGCTGGCTGGATGATTCAGCCTCATCTTGAAGTCAGATCTAACCTCAATTTAAATAAGTTACTGTTGCAAGGCTGTGAGAATCATGTCATTTTTATGACGGCTTTTACCGCTACATCTCTTCCCCAGTCAGCGTCTATCTCTCCGGTTGCTGTGGAAGAGTTAGTGTAGGTTTATCTTCTGATCCAAGATCTGCAGTTTGTCTGAAGTCTGAAGTTTGGAAAATTGCTAGCCTAAAGATAGAGTAGGCCCAGTGTAAACATAGATACAGTTGGATGTTTCATTGCTGCTGGTGCATGACCAGCTAAGTTCTGTGACCCAACATCTGGTCACTTTGAATATTTTCAATTTAAATTAAAGGCCGCTCATCTGAGTAAGATTTCCAACACCATTACACTCACAGCACACATTTTTATGTCTGTATGGTGCAGGGTGTTTTTATTCACTGTAAGTTGACTAATATTTGCAGTGTCATTGGATAGCAGTGGTTTAATGGGGTAGAAAAAGAGAAAATTATCTTTAAATATGGCTGCCACCTAGGTCGCCCCATGAAGTCGAAGAGATGAAAGAGAAGAAAATCAAGCTCAAATAGATTTCTTATGGAGAACAGGAAAGATGGTTTTGAGATAGAATTATGAAAAATAAAAGATATAAAGAACACAAAGAAAGGAGGAAAAGCAGAAGGGTGCATGAAGAAAAGGACGCAGAGAAGATGGAAATTACATGGAAGGAAGAAGGGATGGCAGAGGGTGAAAATCAAAAAGGAAAATAATATGGATGGAGAAGTTAGTGGAGGAAAAAAACGATGATGATATGAAAGGAGGATGAAAGAATGGATCAGAAACACAGGAAGGAAAATAGGAGGAAAATGAGGTGTAAGACAACCGAGAGGAAAGATGGAAGATGAGGGTTGGAGGTGGTGAGGCAAAGGAGAAGAGTAGGGAGAGTAGTGTCAAGAATCGAAAAAGAGGAAGACTCTGAATTGATTTTTTTGCCTTCTCCTCATCACTCTCTATCTTAGCCTTTATGTCTAAAACACACACATGGGTTTGTAGTGGAATTGTGAGGACCCACAATGATATAATGTACACAAATCATTACAAAGGAGGGTGATGACAGCAGACACTTTTGAGTGCACCAGCCATGTGGGACATTTCAGTTGATGGCAAAGTGGTTAAGAAAGATCCCAAGGCTGCAAGTTGTGGTAAAAGTGTCCATATTTAGTTTCTCAACTTCAATGTAGCAAATATTACGTATTCTTGGTACACCATTAGACTAATTTGTCTTATTATTTTTTTTACCCTTTCTGAAGCATTCTGATTTAAAACTGTAAATGTGTTTTTAAAGCTAAGATGATGTGCAGATATGGGTGTTTTTAATAGTTCAATTTTTGACCTGATTAAGATCTAGATAGGACAAAGTCATTACCAGTTGATAAATAGTTGATGTGGAATTGATGTCCAGGAAAGCTCACAGTTCTGTCTTCAGTTCTATTTTAAGCCAAATCCTTTTTTTCCCTAACCAGGCCATGTACTTTTTGTACCTCAACTTTGAACCATGATCTCTAAGATGAAACTAAGGGAAAAGTTCAACAAGTCTTCCAATCAAAATGACCAGATAGGTTGTTTGTTCATATCCTTAAATCAGATTTATAGCAACATCCTCACAACCACAAACCCAGCAGGAGATATAAAGAAAATACATCCCATATGAGTGTTTCTACATTGGCGTAAATACCTTTAACAAGACACAAAGTCCTCTTAAGCCTCCTTTCCACCAACTGGTCCGGTTCAGTATGGTACGTGTCAGTACACTTTTTTTTTTTTTTATTATTTCCACAGGCAAAAACTGGGACGGCTACCAGAATATCTGACCCAAACCATCCAACTATTTTGGGATCCTTCGGATCCTACCAATCCGACCCAAAAGGGTGGAGCTTGACACACTGTAGTCCATTGGTCGAATCACTTCCTGGGCGGCTACAAGCGGCTACAGCATCATGTTTAAATACACCATGGATTTTTGTTGTTTAAAACCACATGCCAAGAAGAAAGAATGCAAACTGCTGGATGTCCACCGTTCGCCGGCTTCATTTCTGTGTTGCGTTTTTTTCTTTATAATACAGAGAAGGAGTTGAGCCGCTATGATGTCACACCACGATGTCACACTATTATGTAGCTGACGCATCTATTCGGCCGATACGCCACCTACCGGGTAAGGGTATGGTTGGCTGTGGAAATGCAACTGAGATCAGGGTTTAACAAACCAAACCGCCTCGTACCGACCCGGACCCCGCTGGTGGAAATGGGGCTTTAGAGTGCATTCAGACTGCTGCTGTTGTTTGGTAACCCTGGAAATGCAAACAGTCCACCCAGTAAACCAAAGAGAGGAAGTGATGAAGAGCGCATTTGTCTCATGTACAGAGCAACTTGTGGGATAGCTTGTTGCTGCTCATTCTGGACAGCGTCTTGAAAACTGTATTAGGTTTAACACCAAAGTAAAAATACAAACCCAGAGACTGCAGTTCCAGTGTTTTTATCCTGGTCAATCAATCAGCTGCAACTTCTTCTTGATTTTTTGTATCTTTTCTTGATCAGTGGCTGTTTTGGACAATACCACTCAAAATAAAGGTGTTATATTTCTCACCATTCCCTGACCAATTGAACTGGGTCCCCCAGACCATCCTACTGTGAGTGCAACCAGTAAAAAGGAACTAAAAACCTTTTCTTTTTTCCAACTAAAAAGGAAAAAGGAGGGCTGGATGGCTTGATTCTTAGCAGCGCTTTCAAACATGGGACAAAAGTTCAATATCAATGGCAACCTGTTAATAGACCTAAATAGTGGGTCTTTATTGTCTGCATGAACAAAGGTTCCCATGGAATCGTTTTTGGGAAGACAGTCTTAGAAAAAGCTGAGAGGATTTAGACTTAGATCTACAAAAAAGAACCTTGGGGCTTACTCCATTCCACACACTGTCAGGCTGATCCAGTGCTAACCTTGCTATTAAAATCAATCCTTAAAGCCCTTTGGCCATCAGAACCAGACAAAACAAATGTCTCAGATTTCCAAAAGTGTTTTCCCACCCCAAATATTTCCTCTCTGTCCTCATTCTTGTTGAATTCTGACACCTAAGATGGTACCCGTGTTGAAGAAGACATTTCACACAGACCAAGCAGCATCTCAGGAGGGTTAATCTCCCTCTCTACATCACCACTGATTTAGACCACCGTTGCTTGCCAAGTTTTAATGTGTGGCAGCTAATGAGCTGATGAAATACAGGCAATGAATATCGATATACAAATATTTCAAACAGTGTTGTCCAAACACAAGATGTCAGCATAGGTTACAAACACGGTGTTGTGTGCCAGGTTAGTTATCCCTGATAAGTTGCCAGAATTTAGGAGCATTGTGTCAGTTGTGTTTTTTGATAGGTGAATAAATATTTGGCTGGTTTGGGTCAAATAAGATGGTGATTGGAAATGAAATAAATGTAACCTTGGCATTTAATACAGCACACTTAAACAGAAGCATGCATCATTTCTTGTAATCTTTGAGCTTATACATACAGAAATATATTTAGCTAAAATCTAGAAACTGTCACCATCTTGGCCATACTTAGTTTGCATGATTGCAGCACCACATCACATGACGTTAGCTTCACAATTCAAAAGGTGTCACTGCCTCTCTCTTGACCACCTCTGATATTATCGACTAAAATCTAGTGGCAATTTCAGTACATAGCTCATCCATCATTCCCTTGATGCTGTGTAGCATTTCCTTGTTAATGTCTGGCTTCTCCAGAGACTCAGCCTCCTAGGAGTGGTTCTGTGACTTACCCCAGCCAGACCTGACGGCCTCATTCTGGGTCCAATAAGTTAACATGTTAAGGAACTGTAGAGTTACGAATTCAGACACACCTTATTCCAGGTAGATTTGGAATTTAAAGGACAAGCTTGGAATATATATATAATAATTCTATTCCCCTGAGAGCCACAGTGAATTAAATCCTTTATCATTCACATCCATCGGCTTCTCCTTAGCTTGGCTAATGATGATATTCTCCAAGGATTGGAATGATTTCTAATTAGATAAAAACAAATCAGATTGAGAAACACAAAGAGCTGTGACAACTGAAGAAAACATCTATTCTGAGCCTGAAGCAACTGATAAACGATGTGAGATTGTCACAGGAGGGACTAGTGGACAGACATCGAGCTTTCTGAGAAAAAATAAATAAATATACAAGATGAATACAGAATACTTGAGGAAAAATAGATGAATTTGTATTTGTCCTCCATGGATCAAACCCTGCTTCATCGGGCCGCAATGTTCAATTGTTACTGGAGCAGTTTGCAACTGAGTTGAAGTGGTGGAAAAGTGTAGGGAAAAGAGTAAAGTATCCTCTCAGGGTTGGGAATGAGTTCCTTCCCAAAGAATTGAGCAGGAGATGGACAATTGAATCAAGGTGGCATACACAGTGATGCAGACTCCGCATTGGTCTGTCATGTTAAAGAAGTAGCTGAGCCAAGTAGCCTACCGGTTGATTTACATATCCTCACCTATGGTCACAAGCTGTGGGTAGTAACCGAAAGAATGATATTACAAATACAAGCATCCAAAATGAGTTTTCCTCTGCAGGATGTCTGGGCTTTTCCTTAGACATAGGGTGAGAAGCTCAGTCATCTGGGAGAAGCTCAGAGTAGAGCCACTGCTCCTCCACATCAAGAGGAGCCAGATGAGGTGGCTCAGGCATCTGGTTAGGATCTCTTCTGGTCACTTGCCTGGTGAGGTGTTCCAGGCATATCACACCAGGAAGAGGCCCCAGGGAAGCCCCAGGAAATGCTGGAGGGACTACATCTCTCGGCTGGCCTGGGAATACCTTGGGATCCCCCCAGATGAGCTGGAAGAAGTGGCCAGGGAAAGTAAAGCTTCTACTTAAGCTGCTGACTTTGGATAACCGATATAAGATGGATGGCTGGATGGATCAAACCCTGAATATAAGGGGAATATATGCTCAATACTTTAGTTGGTTTTCAGTGCTTCTGTCGTAAAAGTGGCTCTTCTGTTGTCTTTTTTCCTGCTCATGTGGCTCTCACGCAAAAAAAGGGGGGGGAAAATCGAGAGACTGTTGATTTAGACTGCACCGTACATAACATACACATATATGTATATGCATACACAATACATACACAAACACACAATGCACTTTTTCTTAAAGTTCGTATCTAGCTAAATGAGGAAATGTTGCCAGAATGAGAAAAAGGCATTTGACAAACTTGCCTTGGTCCTGTAGTTACAAAACTGTGTGTGAGCTTTATCGATTCCCTGCTTCAACACAGCGGAGGTTGACCGTGCCTCCACTCTATGCTGATCAATTAACGTACTGTATGACCTGCCTATTATATAGGCCACAGCACTGATTGATAACTGCAAACAAAACATGGCTTTGAACCACAGGCCTCAATGAGGATGTTTTCCTGTTGCGCTGATGCTTGTAACGCTATAATATCTTTTGATCAAAGTTTGTTTGATGGTATATTTGATCAATGAAACTGCCTTTAACATGAACTGATGCAACATGGGATTTAGTGTTATGTCTGAGACAGTTGAGTTAACAAATGATTCTTTGCACTGGAAGTTGATCAATTTTTCTTTCTCTTTTTCATTTCTCTTATGAAATAAAGTTACAGACATCAAGGCCCAGCCAGCTCTCTCTGCTTTGTTGGCATTAATGGATCACTGGAGTTAGTTGCAATGAGAATATAATGTTGTTTTGGTGTAAATTCAATTGCACTGTTATCACAGCTGTGTAGTGTGAGGGAACAGCACCCTATGGGACCAGAGAGAGAGCTGTGAGATGAAAGAGAGAGAGAGAAGGAGAACATGAATGAAACATTTAATTAGATGGAGGAAAATTACATTAACATCGACAGACAGTCAGAGAGAGCAGAGAGGGGTTTGCTCGGAAAGTAAATTATTCCCCGTGTTTGATTTGTTGCAGCAAAAACAAGTAAGCTTCATTATCTGTGTTTCCGTTCAAATGTTTCACAGTTGATAGGCAAATTCCAGAACTTTCAGCCACAGAAGACATGAACCACTCTGTGCTTCCAGACACTATGTAGTCAAATAAGAACCTTTATGAGCATTACAAAATGACTTGAGCACCAGTAAATATTAAGAATTTACTGGTAACATGCCACCAGAATATAGTACACTGTGGTCATAAAGGGGTGGACATGATCAGCAACAATACTCGGGGAAGATTTGGTGTTTAAACAATGCTCGGTTGGTACTCATCACCACCAGTCTGAACTGGTGATACAAGGAAGGCTGGATGCATGATTTCATGTTTTTTTACTTTAAATCTTTTATTGGCTAGTTTTGGTGAGTCTGTGTGAATTGTAGCCTCAGTTTTCTGTTCTTATCTTACAATCTTGGTGTGGTCTTCTGCTGCTGTATCCCACTGGCTACAAGGTTGGACATGTGTGTTCAACACAATGGGAATAATGTTAAAAAATTGACAGCTCTGTTTTGGGGTTTTTTCAGCAACGGCTAATCTAACCAATTGCTGTTTTTATTCTTACAATGCCGTTACTGACAATAAAATGTTAAATTGATTAAGCACGCTGACGTTGTCTTCATCTGACTGAAACAACCACATATGTGATGACTGTTAGGGTATGCGGAGGTAGTGGACCCAAATGCAGGCAAGAAGTAGCAGCAGGCAGTGAAGTCTAATCAAACCAAAAACTAAGCAGACAACTTAGATGAGTACAAACAATGAACCAACGACAAGCAACAGGAACCAAGGGGTATAAATGCACACAGGGAACAGAATGTGACACAGGTTGAATGAGAAAATCAAGACCAGGTGAACTAACGAACAAGAAGCAAAGAGAATACAATGGACAAGGGAAGAACCCACAGAATAAAACAGGAAACGAAACTATACATGACAGGCATAAACCAAAACCCTAGAACCATGACAACGATGACTGGCTAAAGAAGTAAATTATCATGATAAGCCAAACAGAGGCAGACTTGGGCACGTGTGAGCTCTTTTGCACAGTCACGCACACACACACACACACACACACAAGACACATTTGAAACACATTTGAAAATTTAAAAAAAAGAGAAAACGTAACAGAATAATCACTTTTCTTGGAAACTCGCTACTTTCATAATAGGCTTACTCAATTATTAACCCAGTTCGTTTCCAGAGAAGAAAGTAACGATAAAAAATGACTTTTTTTTAAAAAGTAACATGCCAAACACTGGTGTTTAGGAATTATATTCCTGCATACCTTGGTTGTAATGTGTGGTAATTTGAATCAATGTAAACTTTCTATCACCTCCAACCAGTCTGCCCATTCCTCTAGTGACAATGGGTTTTCATAAAATGGGTGTTTTTTAGCTTGAAAAATCTGTCCAAGTCTCTAAATGAAAGACTAACCAAGAGAGTGGAACAAAAACTTACACTGATCCTCGTTGTCACAGTGTTTGTTCATCTGATATCCCCTTTAAACCTCAGTTGCTATGTGCACAATGTGGACAAAAACCAAAAAACATTTACTGTCAAGTCAGCGAATGTGGGAGGAGTTCCTGGGGGTTTGTGTGCATACGTGATTGGATTCATTCCTCATATACACAATGAAAATTATATATTTGTCACATATGACTGTATGGGGGGCCTTGGGCAGAGTGAGCTCATCCTTGACTCAGTATTAACCTTGTCTTAACTAATCAGAAGATAACTAACATACAGCAGTGTCCAGCCACTTCAAACTGGGGCATTTTTTCTTTTTATAATTCTGCAAACACAAGTCATGGCATGTTTCCCATAACACATGTAGTTGAAAGAAGGGGGATTTTATGAGAGTTAAGTTCATGTGTGAATAGCTCACGGCTGTGTGCAGGTGAAGTGAATTATGAACTGCAGGCAAGTAAACAATAAAAGAGGAGTGGCTACTGAGAATGGGAAAGGCTCCTTCACGTGCAAAAGTAGCTCCATTGTGGCTCCTTCTTTTATAGTAAAGAAAAGTTTATGCTGAAGCTATAACTGATAACTGATTGTGCACTTTATAACCCTAAACAATGGACTGAAATAACAGGCATATATTAAATTTGACCGATTGTAATTTGTTGTTGTTTTAATAACAGATTTGTACTGTGTTAATGTCCTGTATATATGCGTAGTGTTGGAGTTGATCAATTGGATTGAGATCTGGGGCCTTATTCATAAAACATTACATAGAAAAGATGACTACTGGTGGTGTACGTAGGGAAAACAGGACATGCGGCGCAAAAAAAAAAGTCCAGATTTATGAAAGAGTGCGCACGTATGTCCCACACCTGTTTCCGTTTATAAATCAGAATCAACTCTAAAGTCAGCGCTCTTGAAGGAGCGCCTTGTCCCGCCCATGTGGTGACTATATAAGGTCAGGTGGACGCCCATGATAAATATTAATCATATCATTTCCATGATGGCTCAGGATGGGAAAACAGTGAAGATGCTGATTTTTTTCAGAATGTGAGATTGAAATCCTGATGGAACAAGTTGCTTAAGGTAAAAATAAAAAATGAATTTTTTTTTTTGGTCACAGCATATGACCAACGTCTGAAAGGCAGAGGAGTGGCAGCAGGTGGCAGAAGCCGTCAGCGCCGCTTCAGACATTAAGATATTAAAACGTTCTGCACATTCAGGAGATGACTAGAATATATCATGGTGTTTAATCCATCCGTTTGTGTAAACAAACTCCCGTCAGACTAAATACATTCCTCTCCCCATTAAAAAAAATCTTTGACAGATAGGTAGGCTACTTGCAAAGGAACAAGCATGACATGGTTCCTCCTGTGAGTCGCTGTAATGCCGGTGTCCTGCATTGTGCCATCATGAGTAAACATCTACCTTATAATAAAGTTTTTAACAACAGTTTAACATTTTTAACGTTGTTATTTACAAAAAGGCAACTTTTCTGTTTTCTGTTCAGCAGTATCATTATCTTATGCTTCTTTATTTGTTTTTGCAAATAACTTTTATATATAACATGTGATGTGAAGGATAATATTTCACATGCTTTCATTCTTCTGCCGTTGGTCTCGCTGTTTCTCCAGATTATGTGCGTACGGCAGAGTCAGAGTTTGCCTGGAGGTAGGAACATTCTCCCACCAAGTTTGGTTTTTATAAATCCCAAAAGTTGACTATAATTGGCGTACACCGATATTTGTACGTGTGACGACTTTATAAATGAGGCCCTTGGTGACTGTGGAGGCCATTGGAGTACAGTGAACTCATGTCATGTTCAAGAAATCTATTGGAGATTATTTGAGCTTCGTGACATGGTGCACTATCTTGCTGGAAGTAGCCGTTAGAAGATGGTACATAGTGGTCATAAAGGGATGGACCTGGTCCGCAACAATACTTAGGTAGGCTGTGGTGTCTAAATGATGCTCAGTAGGTACTGCGGTGCCCACAGTGTGCCAAGAAGATATCCCCCACACCATTAGACCACCACCATTCTGAACTGTTCATACAGAGGAAGATGGTCTGATCTTTTCATGTTAATTTAGTCAAATCTTCTATTGTCCAGTTCTGGTGAGTCTGTGTGAATTATAGCCTCAGTTTCCTGTTCTTAGCTGACAGGAGTGGCACCCGGTGTGGTCTTCTGCTGCTGTAGCCCATCAGCTTCAAGGTTGAATGTGTTATACGTCTTGCCTTGTGTTGTACATATTCTGCATACCTTGGTTGTTACCCGTGGTTATTTGAGTGACTGTTGCCTTTCTATCATCTCCAACCTGTCTGTCCATTTTCCTCTCCTCCCCATCAACAAGGAATTTTGGTCCAGACAGCTGCTGCTGCTCCCTGGATATTGTCTTTTTTTCAGACCATGTTTCAGACCAAACAAGCCACGTGACACCTAAAATGCTCCATCTCATAAGCTAGCAGAGAAACTGAAAAGGGAAGCCTGGCTCTTCAAAGATAACAACTAATGTTGCAGCACCATTTATGTCTGATTGAAAGTTTGAAGTTTTGTCGATCTAATTAATACAAACAGAGCCTGGTGGTGTTGAACTTGCTTTGTTGTACTCCATCCTGTTATTTTAGAGATTCTGCTTTTCCTGATTTGGTGTACTGCGCTCATTTCCTGTCTTACATACACATGTAAAGCTATTTATTTGTCTTAATGCATTAGAGAGACTTAATGTAATTTAATGGTATTTACTGGTGCCATAAATTATGTCATGGTGCATGTTGTATATATTTTAAAATGGATTAACCTCCTTACCGCTGCATTACACCAGCTCAATGCTGCTGAAGCAATTTTAATAACAAATAGTCAGAATTATTGATGCTAAAACTGATTCATTGGCTAGGGTTACCTGAATGTATGGCCGCCATATTGATACATTTTGTTATCATGTTCTACATCTTCTCAGCACCGCATCATTGCAATTCAATTACCTCTGAAAAATTGCCTTTCTGCTTGTTGGGCGCTCCAAGGTTGTTCAAGTCCTCTTAGCTGCCACTTCTGTTTACAACAGCCTGTGAAGGCATCAGCAGCTCTGTGCCTCAGTGTGACGCCAATTATTTGTGTATGACAGCTGTGTATTTAAAGCACATATTGATTAATAATCTGAAATTAGATTTTTATCGGACAACTCCACAATCATTGACCACATTATTCATCCTATTAACGCGCAAGCCGTTATGAAAATATTCACTTCAATTTTAACTGGTAGCTAGCACATTAGATTGCAGACTAAATTGACTGAATGCACCCTTTTACACAAAGTGTAAAGAAGTACAGTCCAGGTGTGTTTTTAAGTTTCATATTTGGGTATAAAGGTTTTGATGAGGAAAGGTGACTGAAAGAAAAGATGATAAAGATGATATAGATCAGGAATCCCAACTCTGGATCTGGGCCAGTGTCCTGCAACACTCCTGACTCTAATGAAAGTGTAATTAAGAAGCTTATGCAGAGCTTGTCAGCACGCTGTTGGGGAGCAATTTTGCTTGAATTATGTGTGCTGCAGAACAGAAAAAAATCTCAATCTGTAGGACACTGGCCCAAGCGGTCTGGAGTTGGTGATATAGACGGTAAGGTCTTGAACAATTTTCTGGCAGCTTGTGATTTTACCCCAGTGTATTAATCCTGCTTTCCTTTCAGCTCAGATTTACAGACACACTGATATCATGTCACGTCTACCGCAACCTGCAGCCACAGAGCAAAATACTCCACAAGATGTCAAGAACAAGACACGAACAAAACTAAATCAGTCCTACTATCTTAATACCATAAATGGATCAAACAAAATGTGTCTACTCAGACCGGGTTACATCCAGGTCAGAGTCTTTAGCAAGGATTTAAAAGTGGCTATTGTTGAGGCCGATCTGATTTAAAGGGTTAATCTGTTTCCAAGCTTAGAGGCAGCAACTGAAATTAGGTGATCCCTAATGGAGACACCACAAGTATCTGGTCAATTGATATTAGCAATCTGGCAAGGATATGCCAATAAAGAAACCCATTGGCATACTAACAGTGCATGCCAAGTTTAAGACCAAACAAAAAGTAAAAATCTATTAAAATTTATTCTGAAAAAGACTGGTAACCAATAACCAAAGAAAAGAAAAGAGGCTACAGCAGGCATAATGTTATCTCATTTATACAGCTAAAATAGCATGTCTGGAACATCTGATATGATATAGATACCATTTTAAGTCTTAATATATCTTAGGGCTGGGCAAGTCAACAGGTTATTATTGTATTGATGCATTAATTAATAAAGGCTGACCATTTTATATTGTATTAATTAATCTATTCATTTTCTATACCACTATTCCCATTCAGGTTCACGCGGAAACTGTATCCCAACGATTACCAGGCAGGTTGCCAGACCATGGCAGGGCCAACACAGAAAGACTCACACTTACTCTTAGGGAGAATTTAGAGTGACCAATTAACCAAAAATGCATGTCTTTGGACTGTGGAAGGAAACCAGAGTACCCAAAGAGAATCCATGCATACACGGGGAGAACATGCAAACTCCGCACAGAAAAGCCACTATTCAGTCCATTGCAGGCCAACACAGAGAGACAACCACTCTGTCAAATGGTATCCAAATGAAAAATCAACCCATTTTCTACGACCTGGGTGTGTCTCTCATTATAACATTAAATGTATGATTAAAGGTTAATTGGTGGTTCTCAACCAACCCTTGGAGTGAGTGCTTATTTCTCTTGTTTGTCTCTGTGTTAGAACTGTCTTGGACTGGCGACCTGTCCAGTGTGTACCCTGTACCTTGCCTTATAGCAGCTGGAATAGGCTCCATCCCCCCCTTTGCTACCCTGACCTTATGTGAATATGGAAAATTGATTTACAGATATGTAAGATATTTCAGTTTTTCAGAAATGTTATATTCTGAGATGTTTTTTCTATTCACCTGCACACTGTGTTGATATATTTTTATCTGATCGATTAAATAAAGCTTGATTTTGTCGCGTTTGTATTCCGTGTCTGCACTGGAACTAAGCAGCCATAAAGAAGAATCAAATTAAGGTTGTTAATGATTATGATGCAATTTACTCTGAGTGCACACAAGCGTGTGTTATTTCAATTAAATATTGTGATGTCTGGACATATAAGAAAGGATTAGGATGCAATGCTGTGATTACATCTGTGAATATGAGGAATATGAACACTAGTTTCTTGCCTCTAAATCAGTGTGCGCTCTGCAGTTGCTGTTGTCTAACTCAGCAACAACCGATGCATGATGTCAAACAGCATGTGAAGGAAGGAAGAATTAATTACTATAAAGAGTTTCTGGAGCGTTTGGTTGTTAAAATGAAAAATATGCAAACCTTACAGGTTGACTACATTCATCCTGCAACACAGTTTGATTTGAGTTTGTATTTGCAATATTTGCAAACGAGACGTGCTCAACATTTTTACATAATTGTGTTTGTAAGGAGTGTGAACACAGATAAAGACAAAACACAGTGATATCAATGGTGAGTGTCACATGATGTTCTATTAATACAGCACCAGTCTTTAATAGGTCAGTGTGAGGACATACCCCTTTACAAATCTATTTACAGTCTTTCTTCACACCCAAACCTTTTATAACTATTCTAGGCTGTGATGTAACACCAACTTGAAACATGAAGCCTGCCTTTTATTCCGGATTATGAAATACATAAAGAGAACAGATTAAATCTATTCAGGCTGCAGCTGGTAAGCAACATAAAAGTAGCCTTTTAGGGTCAAGACCTGAATGATCAGTTTACTGGTAAACAGATATTTAACCAAATACATCAGTTACACAAACAAAAGTCCGCAGACATTTACATCAGACAGTATTTTGCCTATAAATAGAAAAAAAGACTTGCTGTAAATAATGGGAACAACAAGGTGCTCTGTAAGTTGAAAAAACTGCATTGTTGTAATTTAACGTTTTTCATCCCAAGTTTAGTCAAATATTTCTTTATTTACTGAATGATGGAATATTTTTTTCCAGTTTGGTGTTTATGAAAAGTAATGAATTATTTAATTCTATAAAAAGGCCTCAAAGAGGTTTAAAGTTTCAGATGCTCAAACAATGATTTCCCAAATCATTACATTTTTTCAAATTTGAAAAGAAAAGAAAGTAAAAAACTTTTCTCTGTTTGTGAGGAAGAAGAAATTATTAGATTTTGGTTTGGGGATCACTATGCAAATTGGAACTGGCCTGGTTGGAAGATATTCATGTTCCAATTTATAATGATTTTTTGTTTGTTTGTCTGATTTTAAGGGTGAAATAAACAGATCCTTATAGCTGTTTTAGCCCCATTTGTTCCCCTCTTTTTTAAATACAGGGGAACAAAAATATAAAGATATTTGTAATTTGTTTCTAAAAGTTTTTACTACTGAATTTCTTAGAATATCATTAATATTTATGATTAATATATAGAAATAAATAGTTTAAATGATCTGTTTTGATCATTGATCATAATGAACATTCACAATCGAGTGAATGTTTACTTCACTGAAGAACATTTAAATCTGGTGAAAGAAATACATTTTGTTGCAGTGAGGACAAAATTAAGAAATTAACAGCAACAAGAACAGTGGTTTGTTTTTGGAGTTAACATACACAACGTAGTGTTAACACAGTATGGAATGATATAGCCAAATCATAATGAGTGTTGAGAGGGAATCAAGATGAGCTTTACTGTCAAGTCAAATGTATCGTTTTAGAATAGTATTAGATTATACCAGTATATAAATGGACACACACATGATCTGTCACCCCCCACTGTGTTAAAGTCAAGGTCAGCCTGCTAGGGGAGACTGAGGAGGGAGGTGAGTGAGTAAGCAAATCCCTGCACAAGCATGAGCGGCGGAGAGGGGGCACCACACAGGATGAATTAATACCTATATCACTCAGATTCCCTTCACACGCTATTTTTCTTGCAGCTCTTCAGCAGATTGGCCAACCAAGTAATGAAATTCCCTGGTTACATGTGAATGATCAAACTGCCTTAAATTAAATACTTCTATAAATCAGACCGCTCTTCATTCGGTGATGTCCTTTAAGGATGAGAAACGTAAATTAATTCAAACTGGGATGTCATTGCTGCGAAGCAGAGGAAAGTGCACAAAAGCAACACATAACCAGAAGAGGAAGCTGCCCCGTTCTGGTGTTCATTTTAATATCTACTGACAACTTTCTCAAATGACTGTCATTACCATCGCTTGGAGGATTCTAGATCATTCTCAGTTACAGTGCTTAAAATCAACGCCATTTCGATTGCAGTTTATTCTTTCACAGCTATTTGTTTTGATTTTTCTGGAGATATATAATACTTAGTGATGTAAAGTAGCCCCTGTCATCATGAGACATGTGACAACATGGCTAACTATAGAACCTCCGGCTGGCTTCTCATCTGTCTATTTACAGTTTACAAGTGCTTTGACTCTTTATTTTCTGTAAGCAGCTATTACAAAGGAGCAGTAACACAAAGGAACAACATGTCAATTTCAGTTTTTACTGTTTTGTAATGCCTGTTCTCAGTTGTTAAACCTTGATAATGCACAAAACATTTTATAAGTTATACTGAAATTAATATGTAAAAGTATGTGTTTATCCATCAAACTAGCTATGACATGGAAATTCCTGTTTTTAATTGGCTGAAAAGCATTATCTGTTTGTACTAAAGAAATAATATACCTGTGTCTGCAGTGAGAACACACTGTCAGGGGTTGTGACATTCTTGCTAACTGGTTGCCTCATGGACTGGCTGTCCAGCAGTCCATGTAGCAATGTATTCCCATGTCCAGTACGGTTATATTTGGAACATCCTTCTTACATGACTGGATACTTTTCAGCCAACCATTCACTGGCTATGCCTTTGATCTGAACATCATAAAAGTGAGTCAATATAGCAGTCAGATTTATGGGTTTTTTTCTGTAGACAAGGCAAGTTTATTTGTATGGCACATTTCCTGTACAAGGCAATTCAAAGTGATCGATTAACACGACACCTGCTTCAGTGAATGCATGTTGGAGGCAATCTGTGGATCTGTGCTCGATGATGCAGCCTAGACGGAGTAGTAGAACGCAGATCCACTGAGCTTTCAACACTGAGCGCATTGTCAGAGGACAAGTTCATGAAAATTTTGTATTGTTCGATACAGTGCTCACGGTTCGGTAAGC
>JBBBVU010000007.1:7316969-7334480 GCA_037177055.1 Atherinosoma microstoma | reverse complement strand
ATGAGCTTCTTTTCGGCTCTTCACAAACCTACGGGTCACGTGGTTTTAAGGTTCGTCCATATATTTACAGTCATTGGTTTCAACCTCATTGGAATTGTTTTTCAGTCAATCATCGCACCAATTACCTGATTTGATTTTTTTATTTAGTGAAGAAATGAGGAGTGGTTCAGGACTTTCGCACAGCTCTGTAACAAACACACACACACACACACACACACACATCTTGCATCCAGCCTTAATGGTTTAATCAGTAAAGATTAAAATGACATCCTCACATCTTGGATGGAAGTTTGTAAGATGTGTGTTTTAACTACGCTTGCCTTCTTCATCTCATTTAGGATATCTGGCAGAGAAAAATTGAAATGAGCAGATGCAGATCGGAGATGTGTGTGTGTGTGCGTGTCTGTGTTTGTGCGGCCATGACGGCGAAAGAAAAGAAAACACGACAGTATAGTGTGTGTGTGTGTGTGTGTGTGCGTGTGTGTGTGTGTGTGTGTTTATGCACTGGTTTAAATGCAGTGTGCTTTTCTGCTTTGGTGTGTCTTCGCAGACCAGGCTGAATATAATGGAAAAATAAAAGAGCATGCAATGTGTGTGTGTGTGTGTGTGTGTGTGTGTTCATGTGTGTGAGAGATGCTGAGAGGAAGCAGATCTTTTGATGGGACAGCTGGGAAGTTCAAAGCCCGTGAGGCTTTGCATCTGATGGTGAACACACACACACACATATAAATATTCTGGTTTTTTGCACAGCTGCAGTGACACACACACACACACACTTGTTTCATCAGCCTCTCAGAAGCAGGTTCACTTTCCACTGAGCTGTATTTAAAGATAAACCAGGAGGTCAAAGGTCGGCATCCAAAGTCCATGTCTTTGTTTCTGTCTCTTTCTTCTCTGCCTAATATGGATCTGCTGCTGCATGAGACTCTCCGTCACGTGTGTCGGCCAATGACGAGGACACACACATTCTAAACACACACATGCAAATACAGTTCAAAATCTGGTTTTTCGCCTGCTGATTCTTACTGAACATTTGTGTTTTTAATGAATATTTATTTGTGTAAGAGTTTGTCTAGTCTGGATCAAATCTTATTAAACTTCTATCGTGTTTCATTGATTCTTCTGTTAATGTTTTGGTTTCCTCCTCTCTCTGCTCATGTCCACCTGTCATCCTCTTTCTTTTATTCCTTTTCTTATCAATCTCTTTTCCCCCTTACCTACTTCTCCTTTTTTCTGATTTTGGTTCCTAACTTATCCCCACTGCTTCCTCTCTCTTTCCATTTTGGTTGCTCTTATCCAAACTGTATTTTGAGGCAGGTTTCAGACATTTATTTATCTATGAGATTGGTACAATCGGTCGTTTTTTGCCATCTAATAGAGTCTTCAGATGCTTTCAGACGTACCGGGTGAACCCTCAGAGAGCAGTAACCGCCATCAGGACTAAATAAAATGGCGCACAGCATTTGATGGCACCCGCTGAGAATATTTATAACCTGAGCTTCCACCCAGGTGCACATCTTTGCGTTGTGATTAATTGTCTTTTAAATACATAAATAAAAAAAATGCAATCTTTGTGTTGATGCAAAAAGCTTTTTCAGCCTTGTTTACTGAGCAACACTGATATAACTGATATGTTTACATTTCAAAATGTGGTTTTAATCTCACTGAAAATAAGAATTATAGACTGTTCTTTAAGCAAAATGTCATGTATTTGGCTGTAGAAAGTGATAAAATGTCTCCGGGTTGTTCAAAATGTTCAGTGACATTTCAGAGGTTGGACTGAAACGTCGTGGTGTGTTTGACTGGAACTTGCAGAGCTTTGCAACTGGTTGTGCTGGACTAATTCTGTATGTGTTAAGCCACTAAGCCGCGGTTATCTGCTCACATTTGGCTAAGCAGCCTAGTCTGGACGTCTGGACCTCTGCAGGTTGAAAGTAGAAACATTGCTTCCTCTCTCCACCCACGCTGGGAGGAGCGACTGGACAGTGAACCTGTGGTGTAACTCTTCACTCGTTTCCTTCCTTTGCTGCCTGGAAGTTGAGACTAATTACACTGTTAAATTGGTGGAAAATGACACTGAAATAAGAAATTGCGGTCGGTTAGATACTTTTCAATTCAACTCAGTTAATGTTTAGAAATTGTAGAAGAAGAGGGGGGGGGGTCAGGAGATGATGAAGGTTCTCTTCAGTTTAATTGAAAACTGAAAGCATGTGAAGAGAAATGAAGACACAGATAACGGAAGGAAAATGGCAAAAGAGAGAGCGAGAAGCGAGTTTGGCTTGATTCCTCCTCTCTGTAATGAAACGAGCCGAAATGTCAGCGGATTTGAGGAAAATGCTAAGGACACACATAAATTTGTTCTTTAATCATGTCTGCGTTCAACAGAACTTCTCAGACTCTGATATAGTGTCTGTGTGTGTGTGTTTGAAGCATAGATGACATAAGGATGTGGTTTATTGTTTTGTGTGGGTGCGCACGTCTGGTGTGCACGTGTGGGGCGATGATGTGTCGCCACCGGCGTTCCTCACTCTGCTGAAGGACGGAGTCGCTGATTGCACTGGTCATCCTCCAATGCTTCTGCGTGTGTGCGCGTGTGAGTGATTGTGTGACAAAGTGTGAGTGTGTAAGTGATTGTTTCTCTGTGCATGTTGATGCTCTGTGTGAACTGTATTCATGGATACGGGTATGACTTGGCCTGTCAAAGACATTAGCAACCGAGTGCATCACTTGAAGCAGAGATTTTCCACAATCATTAAAATGATTGGATTATATTAACAGAAACTGTATTTTGGTTTACGACCTTTCCTTTTTATTTGCTTTCAAATTGTTTATCTCAAAACTAATGCATACGATTTATTTGAATTAATTGTGCAGATTTAATTTATTATATGATTTTTTTCAAACATCTTTAAACCAAATGAAATTTGAATACAAGTATTCCAGATTCTGGTGTTACTGTTACTGGATGTGCCTGTTCCTTTTGAGAAGGTTGAAGTCAAAATCATTAAATCAGGATGAATTAATTAACTCAAAACATTTAACTTTAATATTACATAAACAGGAATGATCTGTTGAAGTAACATGTTTATAGTCACATTTTCCTTGAAGAGTGGGATATTTTCCTCTCCACAGGTTGAAGTCCAGGGGGTAAATTAGCAATCTAAATAAATCAATCAATCCTGATTTATCATATTAGTAATTGTTTTGCATCTCAACTCAAACCCATGCATTCTAATATTCAGTGGACTTGAATTATGTGTTGAATTGAACTGATGTCTGGGCGCACAAGGCTGAAGTCAAAGGGGTTAAATTTGTAATACAAGAATAATCACGGTTAACCGTAAGCTCATCTCAGACCCTAAACTTCCAATATTCATTCAACTGGAATTATAGCTGAAGTAAACTCACGCCTCTCAGCAGATTTTCCTGTTAAGAAGGGTGACATCAAACCGTTAAATTAGTCATTTAAATACTCCCACTAATCACTATTAACTTAACTGTTAATATTAAATCGACTGGACTCATCTCGTGTTTGTGAGCACACTTTCATTGGGAGCCAAGTGAAGGAGGAGGAGAGCGTGATACCCTGGAGGAGATCATCTGTGGTGATTGTCAGTGGTGATAGACAAAGGTGCTAACCCTAATCTGAAGCTATCAGACACAAAATGCCACCTAACTGTAATTATTTGTCCTCTTTTTAACCTATCAGAGTGATACAGTCTGATTTTGTTGCGGCGAAGACCACTTTTTTTTACTTTAACGAGTCCAAAAACATGCATGTTAGCTTATTTGGTGACTTTAATTGACCCAAGGAGTGAGCATGTATGGTTATTAGTCTAATTTGTCTCCGTGTTGACCCCCACCTCACGGCTGGGATAGGCTCCATCCCCTTCTTATGACGCTGAACAGGATTAAGCAGGTATAGTAAATGCACCAGCTAACAGCGCTGGTTTTGCCCTGGTAAAAATCTTCTGCAGGAGCTGCCAGTGTTCCTCTAAAATAGCCATCAGAGTCATCCCAATCATCTCCATCTGAGTGGAGGAAGTGCTTTATAAGTCATGGGCCTTGTGATTCAGGGTCCTATTGACTGACATGCCCTTTAACAACATGCTTACTGACCAACTGTTTCATACCTGTGGCCACATATAATAGTCCTGCGTGTCCTCAGAGTTTTTACTGTGGGTGTTTATGTCCAATGGTCACACATATATATGGATATATGTGGCCATATATGCATGTGGAAGCATTTGTAGTGGCCTTGTCTGAATCTGAGAAGGGTGAAAGAGGTCAGTGGTCAAGGTTCTGTACATTCTGTATATTCTGGTAATGTATGCCAGCTCTCCACTTCACTTTGTATCATGTGCATCTGTGTCAGCAGTAAAAGCTCCACAGTAAGTGGATGTGTTAATGCCTACAGAGGCTTTTGTTTTTTTGTGCGCGTGTGTGTGTTTCCTGTCCACCTGGCTGTCCTGACAGTGATGGATGGAACGGGCTTCAGAGTGAGGGCTGCATCTGCCGTCACCTCACTGCTTCACACAAAGACTTAGACTATTTATAGCTGCATATGTGCATGTGTTTAAGTGGGGAGGAGTGGAGGGGTATTTTAACACCCTTCTATTTTGGCATGGGATTTTAGGGTGTACCTCGAAGACATACCTAAAAAGCTCCTGTTATATGCATGCCTTCGAGGTCACCGTCTCAGAAGACAAAGTGCTTGTGGGATGAAGGCTGGTCAAAGGTAGATGCAGCAAAGCGAAAGCAGACAAACTGTGATTTTCTGATCAAAGACCTCGGTGCGTCTGTGATTTACTTCGACGCCCACTCGACCTCTGCACCGCGCCTGACACCTTCAAGACCCAAAGTCCAGATTGAGCAACCCTGTGGTGTGTGTTGCAGCACAAACAGAGGCCAAAATCTCTGATTGGCCAGCATGTTCAGAATTTTCCAGAGGCTGTTTTGGATTCAGGAGCCGAATGCTTCCATCCCATGCACGTCCGAATGTTGTTGTTGTTTGGCTGCATAAGAGCAGCAGCCAAATGATTAGAGGTGGTTCAGCTGAAATTGGATCTGAAATGAGAATACTGTTGTCATTTAGAGCTACAGCCCATTTCGTTCTTCCAACATCTAGTTTACATTAGCCCTACTCTTTATGCTGTGCAATCCCTAATGTAATTGGATCTGTTTGATTTTAATTGATTTGATGTTAACATCTGGCATCATTCACTTTCAGCGAAAAGTTAGCACCTTCCCAGAGTTTTAGAAGCAGTCTAGACATTTATTGGTTGATGTAGTCCATTTGTAAATGCTCATTGTAAGTAAACAATCTGGCTGTGCATGCAAGACGTGCAAGAAATATGTGATTCACTATGAATTTGTTTGGTTATTGTGTGAATAATTGTGCAAAAACTCCTGAAAACAAAACACGGCGTCAAGCAACCTCTAAATATAGAATTTTATACCTCATTTAGTTCATTTGCCATTAAGGAGGTTGTACTGTCAGACTACATTACAAGTATTACGGCACCACATAGAGCTGTTTCTGTAAGGGTTATCTCTGCGTCTATCTGGGCCAAACACGCTGTTCTGAGCCCTGGGGAAGAGAAACAGTTTCTTAGCCAACAGAGCTTAGTAGAATAGAAAAAAAAAAAACACAAATAGAGCTTATGTGCACAAATGATTTCAAATAAAAGCTGTGATGCACTTGATCTGCATGATCTGAGCATCGTCGTCAGGTTTGAACCCCCAGACTAACTCACACATCGTTGCACCAACAAATACACAACTTGTGTGCTTGTAAAAATAGTTAAAAAAGTAAATTGATAAAATGTTTCCAAACGTGGCCGATGACGTGCGATGAAATGTCCACATAATCCCCGGACCTTTCCCAACCAGATGTCCATGAAAAGCTCTATTGAAGTGAGGAAACACTGACGATGAAAATAATTGGGGAGCATGATGTTTTACGCAAGCAAAGCGAGCTAAATCTGAGGGTGAGGACATAAGCTCTTACGTTACAAGGTTGATGAAAGAATGGTAAAAGTAATTTGATTCTGCTTATCTTGCCTAATATAACCCACTGTTACCCACTGTTGCCAAATCAAATCATTTAGGACAACAAATTGGATTACAGTGGATCTCAGGCACAAGAGTTCTAACTAAGTCCAGTAGATGTGTGAATTGACTGAAAACAATCAGCAGGTGCAGGAGTTTCAGCCCAGTTTCATCTGTTCGCATGTTTTAATAGAAATGAAAGGGAAGATGAAATATCCGAGGACTTCGTGAGCAGAATAGGAATGCAGCCTTTTTGCTTACTTTTTAATGCATTCGTTTCTTCAGCTAGATAAATAACCAAACAGCAGAATCCAGCCATTTTTTATTTATCTGCTCAAGGATGAAGCCGATGGCCATCTTTCTTCTTCCACACATTGCGAATGTAGTCCAATAATGGAGAAAAACAAACATTTTGCAGCCTGACACATTTCATATTTGCAAACTAATCTTTCATGGCTGGCCTTCGGAGTACATATCCGGGACCCTTGGTGTGGATTACTCGCTACTTCTCGAGTCTCTAAATAAAAGAGAGACTCACAGAGAAGAGGTTACACGGCTTCAAGATGAATTCAATAATTCTCTGTAGTTCTGTTTCTTCAGTCTGTTACGCTTGCAGGTACAGCAGGCAGCACTACAGAGAGCAGAGGCAGGTTTCACTGCGCCGGGTGCATGCTATATTTATAGCCACACTGTTTCCATGCTAAGCTCTCACATGTTGTACTGCATAGCAGCATATGCTGCATCCGTCGCCATCGCCACCGAGCGTCCTTCAGACGAGGAGCTCGATGCCCTTCATGACTGCTGCATATCAGCAGATATGGACAGCAGAGAAGGGAGGAGTGGCAAAACAAAGGAGGAGGTGATGGGGTGACTGGGGAAAAGGGCAAAGAGGAGGGATAGTAAAAATGAGATGAGAGGTTATAATGAGTAAACAGAAGGGGGGGGGGGGTTGATAAAGAAATGGTTGAAGGTGAACGAGATCAAGATGGGAGTGTTAGAATGGTTAGAAAAAGATGAGAAGGAAGAGGAGAGGCAGGGAAGATTGGAAAGATTTTAGTGGAGGAGAGGAAACGAGGAAGGAGGGAAGAGAAGAAGCACAGATGGTTAACCGAGATGCAACGGGTAAGAAGGAAAAGGAGAGGAGGAGCGCGAGGAAAGAGAGGAGGACGGAGGGAAGTGGACTCTGCATCCCTTAATGCGTTTCCTTCATCTTCTTTAGAGCGCGGTCGCTGGGAAGGTCTGCCTCGCTGCATCTGAATGCGAGACTGGCTCGCTTTTTGTCAAGCAGTTGGCCTCAGCTCACACTTTCTGCCTCTTTTTCCCTTTCACGTGTTGAATCCCCCCCCCCCCCACACACACACACACACGAGGATGAGTTTGTATGCTGTGGGTCGTTTGAGGACAAAATGGCCTGCCAGTGTCATCCTCTTCCTCCTCTTCCTCGTCTTTCTCGACACTTTTCCTGCTGCAATAGAGACGATTCACAGATTTAAATGAGAGGGGAGATAATTAATTGTGTTTATGCGTGTGTGTGTGTGTCTGTTTGTTTGTCTGCACGAGGGCCAGTTCTGCTACACTTTCAGTCTCCAAGGAGACGCAGGAGGCGAGAGGAGCAGCCAACATGTTGTAGTAAACCCAAGAAATGTCACTGTCTCTGTGTGAGGTTTTGGGATGGGGATACGGGTTGCTAAGGTCAACCCTTTACCTGCTGTTTTTTGTTGTTGTTGCCTAGCAACTCTCTGTTTGCATCCTTAATCACGACTGGAGGGGGATGCTTGGTCACACAGGTAACCCAGGTGTGTTTGGACCTGTGAGGTGTGCTTAAGTGTGTGACCGAGAGATTATGTTCCAGTAGTGTGCTGAATTTTCTCACCTGCTCATTTTCCAGATTATTCCCTCATCATCTCACTCGCTCTCTCCTGTCTCCTACCCAATTCTCTTCCTTAGTTTCTTCTCGTCAACAGTCCACCTGAGTCACAGCGTTGTTGCCTCATTAGAGGAAATATGTCTGCGAGATTTACTGCATCTAATTTAACCGGAAGCGTCTTTGAACAATGAGGTTTAAACAAATTCCTGCTGGAGCTTCAAGGCTTTCAAGACTTCAAAAACTCTGTTTCATTTGGTGAAAGCTGTTTTTACGAGCTGTTGAATCAACATCAGTTCGCTTCTTATAATTTGTAAGTTAATTTGCTAACTTAAAGCTCAGATGAGTGATGTGGTTTGGTTAAAAGCTCCAAAGCAGATTGCAGTAAGTCTGATCTCTTTTAGTTTCTCCCCCCAGGTAAGACAATTAGTCTATGAATAGATATACACAGTAGTTTACTGAAAATTAGAGGATGCTTTCCATGTGCAAAGAAAATAAATAGCATATCTACAAAGATTTAAATTCAGTGCCACTAGAATATATGAAGCTCAGGTATTTTTTTCATGATTTTTTATCCCCATGTTGTCCAATGGGATCAGCAGAGGCTGATCAACTGGTTAAACATGTTCTCATCCTCATTTGTTTTGATTTGAGATTTAAAAAAAATAGAATATGTTCAACCTAGAACCAAGCTCCGTCAGCACTGATTAAATGTCTTTTTTAATTCTGAATGTAATGTGACGCATTCGCTCATTCGGATCAATCATTTCCCACCATGTGACTGTTCCACAAACTTTTATTTGAGTCCCGGGTCGAGTCTGGATTGAACTTCGCAGACAGCTAATCTTACAGACAGACACTCAACCGGTCAGGTGGACTGAAGCGTCGCCTTTTTCTTGCAGGTAATGAAGCTGTTGGAACCATCTCGGAAAGCTTCCTGAGACGGTCCACCCTGGATGCATGAAAGTTGCCCCTAGTAATGCTCTTCTTGCTTGGGTTAATGAAACATTAACCATGATCCAAACTTTATTTCTATAAAGCTGTTTGTGCAGAAGTGATTTCTGATCTTTGATCAAAAAGTAGTTGGATAAAAAGTTCCAAAAACGAATGATTTTAAAGGGTTAATGTTCTCTGAAAACAGACTTAAAGGAGTTTAAGGGGGAAGTTAGAGATGAATTCTTCCTGTAGGTTCACACAGCTCTTCACAAACAAACCTTTAGAGGTGATTTGGGACTTGGATTTTTACTTTGAGTTGGTTAAACAGAGCATAAAAGAAAGCAAACAGACAATAACACGGATTTCCTTTGCTTGCTTGAAGATTAGCAGGTTGTTTAGAATCCTGATCATTAAGGTAAATTAGTTGTCAAACTGACGTTTCTTCTGCAGCTGACTGAAGTGCCATAATTAGTAGTGTGTACGGAATGAGTGTGTGTGTGCGGATGAGGAGAGTTAAAGGTTTGCATTGGCATGCTTCCAGTGGTGGGAATTACAGCTCATCCGAACAATGCCTGCTAATGACCAGAGGAGTGTGTGAACCTGCAGAGTTAGTTGGGGGGTTTTTGGAGTTTTTTTTCATAATTATGTGTATGTTTGTGATTACATAACAAAGCCAGAAAAGAAGAAAAAAAATGTACTCATTTATTACGTCAGGTGTTATATGATCTTCCTCACACTTTCATACTGGATTTTGCTTTGACTTTATGGCTCTTCCCATTATAAATCACTGCATTACCCTTCCTTTGTTCCTCAAATACAACCCAAAACCTGCAAAATTTAATTTCCTTTTTAGTATATAGATGAAACTGAGTAGAGCTAAACAAAAATAAATCAATCCTAAAATCAAGTTTTAAAGGGTTTCATTGAAGTGTAATCAGTGCTCCCTGCTATGCTACCCGAGCCGGGTCATGTAGGAATGGGACAGATCTCTGGCTTCCGTTTGCAGATCCGGATCTTTCCTCCATGACATGTCACAAATCCGAGCCATTTGGAAATATGGCCAGTGTTTCCTCAGTATTTAGCAGACCTATCGTGGTTGGTTCATCCTGTGACCCTCTCCTCGCCAGTTTTGCACATATGCATCATTAGGGTTAGGGGTTAGGGTTAGGGTTATCTTCCCACCTTTTCTGTACTATTTCCACACGGACTGGAAGGAGCATGCTGGGAAATCCAGTTTGCATGAGCTGTATCGGATACAAGATGCTTTTATGAATTCTTTTTAGTTGCTATTATTTACCATTACAGTGTAACATTTTTGCAGATGATGCATTTCTTTTAAATAAAACAAAGATGATTTCAGTCTGAGGCAGTTGTTCTCGGTGTCACTCAATCATGCATTTCTGTTTGGCCTTGTTGTAGGTAAAGCCTTTTGAAGCCCTAGAGCCACAATCAGGCTGAAGATTAGCCGTGTGTGTAGGTCGAGTTGTGCCCTTTAGCTGAAACCAGGTTGCTTGTAAGCCTCATTTAGCCTCGTAGAAGCAACCAGGCTAAAGATTACTCCTACAGGCTGAAGGCCCGTTAGCTGTCTTAAAGAAAAGATTGAGCAAAAACTGAGTTTACTTTACAGTTTTGGTATGTGTTCACCTGGAGGATCCGTCAGCCAATCGGAGTGCTCGATGGGAGTGATGCTGCAGAGAAATGTCGCTGGAAAAAGTTGCTGGTGTGCGATTGTCACGGGAACAGATGGCACCGCCGTCTGTCTCCACATTAACGAGATACTGATGAGAGAAGTCAGTTAACACGCACACACACACACACACACACACACACACACACACACACACACTTCCCCTGCCTTGTTTGTGTGTTTCTATGGGTGTGTGCGTGAGCTGTGAATAGTGTGTGTGTTTAGGGGGGGTTCAATGTCTCTTCTCGTTTTGTTGTAAGCATGTACCTACCTACCTATTATTATTGCTCCCAGCCTCCTCCGTTTTGCTTCCTCAGAGACAGCGGGAGACATTGCTGACTCACACTATCCACCATGACACACACAAACGCGCACACAATAACGGCGATAAGAACAGCTGAAACACACACTGTCCGGCAATGATTTAGCCTTTTCTGATAGGAAATCTAACCGCTTCTGATTGAGATCTGATCTAACCGCTTCTGTGTTTTTCTTTAAACGTCGAGTCAGAGACAATCACACTCCGGAGGGAAAAACATCCGTTGTGTGGAGCAGTGTGTGTGTGTATGCCGAGGGGTCTGGTCTTGAAAACACATACTTTATGGCACGATGGGCCACTGTCTACACTCGAGTGCGTCTGATAGACAATCTGCTGCTCTCATGATGCATTTGGAAGATGTGGTGGAAATAGGGGGGAAAGTAGCCACGTTGGATGGAATGGCTGAAATCTGCACAGAATGAGTTTGGAGTCGAGTCTAACATTGAAAATGCAGAGTCAGAGGAGAGATGGGCAGTTTTTTTTGGACTCAGTGGTGCATCGATTTAACACCCAGCCCTAGGGACCACACTTGAATTATTCTCCAACTATTTGCTGTGTTTTCAAGCAGTCATTTTCTTTTTCTTTTTTTGTTTCTTTGTTTTTTGAGGCTAAATGTTTTTTTTCTGCTCTTGGACACTTTGACAAGACTTCTTTTTTTTTTTTTTTTATTCTGTATTTTAGTACAAGGGGAAATGAGACAACAGTCAATTGTTATCTGGAGGGCAGGTTCTGTTTGGACCACATTTCCCTACAACCCAACACTTTAAGTCTGTTTCTTGGGCTTATTTAGCTCAAATTTCTTCTTTATTGGGTGTAATGAACCAAAACCTCTAAAGGCATTAACTCTGTCCAAGGAGAACAAGGTCACCTTTCTCTGTTAAAGAAAGAAAACAAGTACAAACTGTGCTTTGCTTGAGGGCGCATCAGCACTGAGTAGTGGAGCAGGAGAGACCTGATCATGGTCTGTTCTGGCCCACACTCAGCGAAATGAATGCTTCGGAATAGAGATGCTTTCTAACCTCACCTAAACTGACCTCAGCCTGACAGAACACAAAGTTCTGCTCAGGCATCGTCCCCTGGAAGTAAATCTGAAAGATGTGAGTGGATAGATGACAGGGGAGAGACGTGTAGTCGCTGCTGCTGCTGCTGCTGCCTTTAATGTTTCATAGTGCTGCTGGGTGTGTTGGTGGAGGAACAGACTCCACTCATTCTACCCCATTTAAAAAAAAGAGAAAAACTCTTGCTGCTGTGTATTTATTGCTGAACTGCTTAAACAGCTCTGAAGCACAATTTACATGTAGGATTTGTGTGTTTATGTCAGTGAAGAAGAAGAGATGTCATTTTACCAACTGCTTAGCTCACAGCTGAATCACGGATGTGTGATGGATACTGGGACTTACACACCTTGTACTTTTTTGTTATTAGAGGTCTGAATTGTGTCAGAGATGTACAGATGGAGAAGAAACAGGGAGAGTCGGAAAAAACTGGCGCAATGGAAAATAAAAGTCACTTTGTAGCATTTAAAAAGAAAAGGCTGACAAAGACTTTAGTTGTTTCATTCATTATAAATGCGCAGTTGTATTTAGCAGCTCCTGGCAGTACGTTGGCATTTGATTTCACTTTTAAAATCTTCACATTGTCTGTTATTCTGCCTTCTCAGGTTGTATTTGAAGTCTATCAATAAAGTCATATAAATGCCTAAAAGAGATGTTTACGCTCATGGGTTTTGACATCCTGAATGGTAGCATGCACCAGGATTGATGCCACAAGGTTTGACGTACTGAGGGCTTTACTGTAGTTTCAGCCAGTGATGCACTTCAGTACTTTTATAACAAATGGCAGGTGCAGGGAGGACAGATTGATCAGGTCTGTCTCTTAACGTTTTTTAAAATCTAAAATGACTTAAACCTTTGGAATATTGAACATTTTAGCAAAAACCTCTACTAAAAAACAGCTATGTGAGGCCAACATGGAGCAGTGTTCACTTGAACTTCTGCAGGTTTTGCAGGCTTGAGTTGTTTAGGATGGTGAAAATTAGTTCTACTCTTGCCTCTGGTTTGCTGGTTTAAGTTCTCCAAACTCAGAGCTCTCTCACCACATTTCTTTGCAGGTAAGACAATGAAAACTCATGTAAATGCTTCATAATGGCTGTTCTACATATATCTCCACACAGCAACATGTTAAAAGACATTTCCTCAACAATTCAGGGAAATGTTGTAAAACATTACAGATAAAACAACAGACCTTGATCCAATAACTGAGATCATATTGGAACATTTGAACTTAAGATCCTGAATATTAGAGCTTTTTGTCATCTAAAGCTTTCTGCTGCATTATGGGACTGTTTAGTTTTATTAAACGCACCTGCTACCAGTCTATAAGCCCTTCATCAATGGCAATAACTCCAAATCATCAACTCCAGAATATGTTTGGCTGTCATTTTCTTTATGATGTGGGTGAAGAGGAGGCACACGATGAATGCGAGTTGGTGTCAGGGTTGTGGGGTGCATATTGGAATGTGAGAATACTCGCTTTGATCTTTCTTTAGCTCACTCACAGTCGGGGGGCCATCTCGGATCACGCTGTTATTCCCAGGTTGGGTGTTGTTTTGGTTTCAGGGGGGAGTTTACTGTTTAACATGAGGACAGGGCGGGTTCACATGAGGTCCTGATCTTGTCCATGTGGCACTCAAAAAAACAACAGTATCTTGTATTTCTCCTGCAAAGTTGACTTTTTGTTTCTCAAACGCTTAAGAGGCCATTTATTCAGAGGGAGAGAAAAAAATAGATTTGAATAATTAATCTTGCTCCTTCCCTAAACATAAAACGCATCATTTCCTGTTCAGCGGACTGTTTTTTCCCTTGAAAAACACCTCCGGGCTCGGAGCTTTCATGCGTTGCGTACAGGGTAGAGTTACTAATGTGCATCGGAGGACATTTATCTGGATCAGAAAGTTGCTGGATTATCATAACGGTGCAGAGAAGCAGATTGGGGCCGAATCATGTCTTTTAATGTGCAGAATCAGCTGCAGCTGTAATTGCTGCTCCTAGCCAGTGTATGTGACATCTGTGCTAGTTTTTACTGTGTTTATCTCAGGAATTGTGTGTTTTTTATGGGAAGTGCAACAACCCTGTGGATTAATATACATATATAGCTGTTTGCCTTAAATACAGGTCTGTGTTTATGATGGAAATTTGGACATGAGCCTTTCCATCCAAAGTCAGAGCAAGAGTGTAGAGTTCACTTCAAACAGGATCAGAAGGGATGACCTTTCTGGTATTAGAGGCTCGCAGTTGCATCAAAATAAATAGTCAAATCAGAGGCGAGCGATGCAACCCCGTGCAAACAGCCACTGCTCGGCGAGTCCCAAATATTGTGCAAGTCGGAGGAGATTGTGATAGCTTGTGTGTGCAACTTGGAACAGCTGTTAGTCGCCATGTCCTTTCAACCTGCACACACAAACATACAATCGCGCAGACCCCAACCGGCCAGTGTAAAGGTCAAATGTCCACCTTTCCAGGCCCTGCTTTAGTTACAAAACAAACCCTCCAACTGTGTCAAGACTGCAGGAGGAGGGCGGGGACGTTGGCTACAGTGGCGGCCCAAAAAGTTTGCCCTCCATGTCTCTCACACACACAAACAGGATAGAATGATGATGAGATAGACAAGTGTTTTCCATCCAGTATCAGAGCCTCGCACACCTTATTTTCTTTTATACCTCCTCCCTTTTTCTCTGATGGAAAAGCAGTCATGATTTTCAGAGGGAAGTGTTGGTCAAAGTCCTGCTGATGTCTGTGCATGTCTCGTTGCGGTGGAGCATCTCCCCGAGGAGGAGAGACAGCGAGACAGATGACGACTATCGCTGCAAAAACAACTTCCATATTTAGTCTCAGAGGAAGAGAGGCGAACAGAGGAGAGATCCTGTGAGAGGCAGATTAACAGATGAGAAGCGCTGGTTGGAAAGCTCTTAAAGTGCACTTTATGGCTGGTTTTTCTGAGAAACTGTTAGACTCACAGAAAATCACTGCAATCGGCAACAGAAAATGAAGCTCTGGAGGCTACAAACAGCCAACAGTGTGCATGTGATGATATTGAGGTGATGTGTTTAGGGACCTTCAGTGAACTGCGAGCAAATTAATTGAAATGAGCCAACAATGAAGACAAAAATCTCTCTCCATCTCTTTGTCTGGCTTCGCTCTGCCACTGCCTGTATTGATTTTTGTTCATGAATACTTGCCAGACAGCAGACTGTGTGAAGAAGCTTCTCTTCGTTCTTCTTCTGACCTCTATTTCTCTGACGTACCTTTCAACTATGTACCTTCATCCTCCTTCTGGAAGTTCAAAAGTGTAAAGATCTCAGAAAATAATCAATCTGAGGAAGAAATGCCATGAAAGCGTTTTCTGTGGTGACCTCTAAAACATCACAAATTTGACTTTTTATCCTTTGCTTTATCTTAACTTTGCTTTATTCTGGGTTACTGGTAATCCATTGGATCATTGGCTTGTTTTGATGGTTTGGTTACTGATTACTGATGACACTCACTGGCCACTTTATTAGGCATACCTTACTAGTACCTGGTTGGGTACTAGCAACCTGCCCCAAATGTCCCAAGTAAATAGGATAAAGATGGATCAATGCTTTCATGTTATTTCCATCAAATTCTGACCCTACCATCTGGATATTGCAGCTGAATGGAGACTCATCAGACCAGACAACATTTTTCCATCTTCTATTATCCATTTTTGGTGAGTCTGTGTGAATTATAGCCTCAGTTTCCTGTTCTTATCTGACAGGAGTGGCACCCAGTGTGGTCTTCTTCTGCTGTAGCCCATCTGCTTCAAGGTTGGAGGTGTTATACATCTTGTCTTGTTTTCTACGTATTCTGCACACTTGGATTTGAGTTACTGTTGCCTTTCTATTATCTCCAACCGATCTACAACCTTGCCACATTCAGAGTCATTTAGATCCTCTTTCTTCCTCATTCTGATGCTCAGTTTGAACTTAAGGAAGTTGTTTTGACCATGACTGAATGCTTTGAATTATTGCCATGTGATTGGGTGATTTGTGTAAACAAGCACCTGGACAGTTATGAGTTGGTGTCAGTATTTTCTTTTCAGCTCAAAATAGAATTTAAAGGATATCTCAATTTGGCCAATTTGGTTTTGCTCCAGTCAGCAAACTGGTCGACTTGACTGCAGTCTCTTTAAACCCTACTGTCGCCAGCAGTTCTTGTTAGTCACACAAATCAGGTGAAGGTAGCCGGAGGTGGTCCTGAACGCATCTGCTGCCACCTCTATGGTTCCCATGACGCCCTGCCTGTGCATGACATCCCTCTCTGCAGGGTGGGGACTGTGGAGGCACTGCTGAAGCACAGCAGAGAGGGAGGGGGAGGGGGAGGCACCTGTAACTTCTGTTTATTCAAATAAAAAAGAAACATCAAGTTCTGCAACAGTTGATTCCAGTTTGTGCTCATTTGTTTTGCTGCATTAGCATCAAAAGTTGGAAAAACTTTGAGAATCTTAAAGGGAACTTGTGCTGACAGCCCCCCCCCCCAAAAAAAAATAGCCTCATTTTTGTAGATTTCTTTAGATGAATTTCTTGCCTCCAAGGCAGCCATTCGTTTCTGTTCATTTCAGTGCAGAATAAAGATAAACTTGTAGGGACTGAAAAGAAAAAGGTAATCCATCTCCAACATGTGCTGTTAGTTCAGGTTCTTAATATGTGGTGATGCAGAGGAAAGCAACAACTGGAACTACCCATTGTTGCATTCAGGTGCTTCTAAGTGAAATAAATAAATAAACAGATAGTGATGAAAACCAATATGGCAGTGTTGCATGACTTAGACTGCTGTTTCTTTCTATCTTTCTAAATGTCTGTCTCTCTCTCTGACTCAGTGTTTTTCCTCCTCTCCAGACAGTTGATCTCTTTACACAATTAGGAAGTCGTGACTGGATGGATGCGGGAGGGATGGGGAGTTGAAGAGAGTGGTTGGAGAGAGCGAAATGGGTGTGTCGTGATGCTCGGTTTCACCTCTACTTTGCATCATGGGGCTAAGAAAAAAAGGATGATGGGGGGGAGGAATAAAGAGCAGGGAATCGGTGCGGGAGAAACAATAAGAGGATGGAAAGGAGAGAGAGAGAGTTTAAATATGCAATGAAGGGATGGAGTGGAGGGAAAGGAGTGACAGGGAGGAGTTAAGATGGGAGGGGAAGTTTGCAGACGCGCCGAGCGCTGCATGAGAATGAGATGATCCACACACACACACACACACAGAAACACACACACACAGTCATGGTGCATCTGCTAGATGAGCCATTAGATCAGGTGACCGAGGTCTGGTCCATTACCTTTTACCTGCTTCTCCCCTTCCCTCCTTCTCTGTGCCCTTTAATTTTATCACCTCTTTCTCTCCCTCTTCAGATGACACAAGGCTGTTTTCTCTTCATTTTCTTTCTTTCTACCTTTCTTTCCATCCTTTAGCTCAGCCCACCGCCCCTCCTTCATTGGAGTCTTCGCTAATGAAACTCGTCACTGTTCGCTCTAATAGGGCGACTGCAATACATGGAGGTCATAAATCAGCTTGTGTGTGTGTGTGTGTGTGTGTGTGTGTGTGTGTGTGTGTGTGTGTGTGTGTGTGTGTGTGTGTGTGTGTG
>JBBBVU010000007.1:7297927-7314040 GCA_037177055.1 Atherinosoma microstoma | reverse complement strand
AAAGGGTTGAGGAGTTATAAGCCAGCAAAAAACGGCGGAATAATAAACTATAATAAATAAAAAAATAATAAAGAGAAACAGGAAAGCAATACTGTGAATGCCCCTAGAGGGCATTCACACTAATTACAGAAACGCTAGCATACTATCATTAGCTCCCATGATCGGGCCCCAACTTGACCCGATCTAATGTGGGGTTAACTCTGACTTCCTTTAATCCTGTTAACAGCTTTACAAACTCTACCTCGTTCCCAGACAAGAGGATAGGTGGAGGGAGACTGGGCAACAAAAAGATGGTGGAAGTGGTGTTGATAAATATCGATTATTGAATATTGTTTACTGACAGTTTACTGTAAGTTGCACTTAGTGGGTATTCAGCGGTGATGACGTGAAATCAGATATTTCTGTTCCAAAAGATCGAGAAAATCCAGAATCCCTTCGATGTAAAGTGAGTAATTTACAGGCCTGTAATGAGTGTCATGCCTCGGGCCCGTCAATGGCGTGTCTCAGGAAGAATTGAAGGAAGAGAAGGATGGAGGAAGGAGGAAAATCACTAGCAAGACGTTGCACGGGGTATTTCTCTTTGGCAGTTAATGAGTTCCTCAGTGTGAGTGATTGGTAGCTTTGACCTTGCTTCTTCTTGGATAGAAACTAGCATGTAAGCTATTAATATGTGAGACTTGGATGTATCGGGCAGCAACAGAAGATGGAGTGGGGTCTTTACTGCTTTGAACCTAAATGTGAAACTGGGAAAAATAGAAGGAAGATAAAAATGCAGGTAAAGGTATCCAATACAGCAAGACTGGAAGGAAAAAAGATAGTCAAACGTAGGGATAAAAAGAAGCCACCCACCGGAAAATTAAATAGAAGGAATAGCGCAATTGCAGGAAAGTGGGAGTGAGACATAAAGGTGCAGGAGGACTGGATTAAAGGGAATGATGGGTGATATGTTTAAAGTAATGCTCCAGTCGAGCATGCAGTTTTTGGACTGCTTGTGGATTCGATCTGGTGATTAGCTGGATCAGCTACACCGCTAATTACCAACAAAGCTATGCAGAACACCATCAGATAGATTGAATTCATCATGACTGATGTAGTCCTGAGGCTGCAGCATCCTCAGGCTCTGCCTCCTGCAAAATAAGAGGTGTTGTCAGGTTTATTGGTCCTCAATTTGATTTGTCAACAGTGATAAAAGCCACTGGCCTTTAACAATGAGAGGAACTGTTGTAGCCATTTTCTTTTAGTTATTGGACCACAAATGGTTGCTAGAATTAGATCATTGGTTTATTGTAGGAGTTCCCAACCTGTAGGTCAAGATAAATCTGAAAGGAATCCTACATTCTCTCACACATTCACAGATTTCCTTTGGTAATAAAAAAAACTAAGCAGGCTGAATTCTTCCCAAGGAGCTCTGTTCCATTGACCTGATCAGGCACCAATATTCTTTGAGTAAAATAATGAATGCAACATCACCAAACTACTTCCATACTAATGACATAGTGGAGCCATTTTGTCAACTACTTTGACACTTTTTGGAGGATTATGTGAGTTTAGTTTAAGCCTTACCCCCACTTTCAAGGTTCTCGTCATATTTTTTTTATCACCCAGCCCTACAATACTATACAATACGATACTATGGATGTTCTTGGGAAATATGTCTTGGACTTGCTGCATACATACACGTCTTTGTAGTTGCAACAAAGATGGTCGTGATAAGAAAGATTTTACATGATTCATCATGTCAATACCATCGCTCATGAACTTTTACAAATAATACGAAACTAACATGAAAAAACTGCACCATTCCCTGAACCTCACACGTATTTGTTTTAAAGTATAATAGAGTTGGGTTCAAAAGAGTGAAACATTAATATAGAGAAAGTCATCACGTATAACAAACATGTAAATCTAATTTTGATTTCATGGGAATGTTACCATGATGGAAAAGCAAAACCAAGCATTCCTGCTTCAGATATTTTATTTCTTTTTAATGTTTTCATCTACTTACTAATAAAGGTTGCATATGTTTGTATAATGTGATTATTCATTTCATTTCATTATTCATTTTGACTTCTGCATCCATCTGCAACTGGACCTTTTGGTTTATTAAAAACGATATTTACTCAACTTCTGTTTCTGCTGCATCTACACAGCTTCACCTCAAGTGGAACAGATTAGTCTTTGAAGCCTGTTCAACACTGTACAGATGCAGTTCTAGGTTTATCTGTGGCATTGCAACATGGGGCAGAAGCAGAATAAAAGGATGCCAACAGCTTTGCCCGGTTCTATAACGTCTGAAAATGCATGCATTGTAATCAGGAATGAAAATGCCCTCTAAGAGGGCTCTAATGGATTGATGGCAAGAGTACAGGGGTTCCTTTGCAGCTAGAGGCCGAGATCGAGTGCTCTGGAATTAGATACTAGGATGGTTGGACATCTGAGACTGGGACACTGTAGACGCTGAGGGTTAAAGCCTGTTCAGTGGCAATTTAATCAACACTAAGGTCTCTCACAGGGAAATTGGTTCGCAGTGCTTAATAAAATTGCAAGGTTAGAAAAAGGTAATTACTTTTTGATTTTAGAAGATGCTAGCACCACAACCTGCACATAAATATTTTGTTAAAGTTTGAGCCACTCCTACAGCTCCGCCTAGAATTAAAACCAATCCGTTTCCATTTGGAGCATCTCCAGACCCCCTACTTTTCTTTTCGTGACTTGACATGACTTACTTATTTCTTCTTTTCCATTCTCACACCAAAGCCATCGCCCTGAGTGAACTGCCAGAGCCTCCATGCCGACTTAGCTGCCACCAACGCTCTTTATTTCTGAGCTTTGAATCGGCTTTCCCCCTCCGATCCCATTACCCCGCCGGTCCGCTACCTGCAGAGTTGAGGCGGCAGCTTTTCCGCTGTCTTTGGCCCGCTGTTCCGCCTTATTTCCGTACCCCTGTCATCTGTATTCACCAAACTGTCACTCTGGACTTTTCCTCGGCTCTTGTGGTTGTAGATGTTGATGGTTTAGAAGTCAATGCTCCTGCCATTCAGGCTTCGACTTGAGATGGAAACTGGGCCTGCAGTCAAACAGGTTTCAATTTCATGACTGAGACAAAAAGAAAATATTTGACTTTTTTATTGTTATTGCTCTTGTAGAATTAAACTTCATAGAATATGACAATTTCCGCATGAAAGGACTGTTGAGCCGTTTTTCTTGTACTTGAACTGCTTCCAATTTACTGTATTTTGGTGTCATTACCTACTCGTTTACCCTGTGCATCTAGCTTGGCACACACCCCCACCACTTCCACTCAGGTTTCACAGGGCGGCTGCACTGCTCCTGATTGGCTAGTGGCTTTATCTCCAGCCAGTGGAACGGTCCAATTTGGCCTCAACTGCTAATCTGACAACAATTATGCAGGATACATACTGTAGAGATGAAGAGAGGGCTTCGTCCTTCATGAACCTGACGCTCAGAATAATCGATCACACATAATTTAACCAACAAAAAGAACAACAGATTAAACAGGTGACAGAAACAGATCAGTTTGATCAGCCTTTTAATTTGAGTAAAGACGGTTTGCCTTCCATCCCTCCATCATTAGCCTCTTACATTGAGTGGACAGACAACGGTTCACCTGAACTGCTGCTTCCAGATTTAGCTTCGATGCCTCTGCCACCCTATGAAGGATGGTGAAGGAGGGGGGAAGGATAGAGCCAGATTAGGTTGCAGAGAGGTAGAGGTTGGCTGGAGGTGAGATCAGTGTAACAGATCTCCCAGCAGGAAGAAAGGGACGGCATACTGGATTCCATGCCGTCAGTAACCCAAAGATAGCCTGAACTAAGAAGCACTCTGTGGAACCTTTTTCCCCCCTTGTTTTTCAGTTAATATATGAATGTAGTTGGCAATATTATGAGGACATCCTAGTCCTGCCCCCTCTCTCTTCTGGGAAGCTTCAACTTCTACTGAGAAGAGAAAGTTGGCAAGATTGTCATTAACTCTAAAAGCAAAATACTAATGTTTTCAGTGTTCAAAATTAAAATGATCTGCAATAGACTGGTGACCATTGGAATGAGCGGGTAAAGAAAATGGATGGATGGAAAATTAGAATTGATTAAGAAAAAGCTCTTCTTGGTGGATATAAAATGGAGCTTAGAGTACAAACACATGGAGCTTGATTATCCGGCTTTATCGTGCTGGAAGTAACCATCAGAAGATGGTACACTGTGGTTATGAAGGGATGGACATGGTCAGCAACGATACTCAGGCAGGCTATGCTTTTTAAACCATGCGTACCTGGTATTAAGGGGCCCAAAAGAGTGCCACTAAAATAACCCCCACACAGTTACACCACCAGCAGCCCAGGATGGATCCATGTGTGATGTTTCCACCAAATTCTGATCCTCAATCTGAATGTGGCAGCTAAAATGGAAAATCATCAGACCAGTTTTCTTTTGTTGAGTTTCTGTCATGTGATTGGTTGAATAACGATTTGCGTTAACAAGCAATTAAACAGGTGGACCAAATAAAGTAGCTGGTTAGTGTACTCAAGAGTGAGAAAAGAAGAATTTGATGGAACTCTTGAGGAATTTTGAGGTAAGACTGGAAGTGGCGCCTTGCGATAGACTGGCGACCTGTCCAAGGTGTACCCTGCCTCTAGCCTGATAATTGCTGTGCAATTCCCCGCCACCCTCAATTTGACTAAGCGATATAGCGAAAATGAATGAATGAATGGATGACTGGAAGTGGCATCAGCAGAACTTGATAACAATTGTGGTATTGACTGGTATCGACTATTGAATCTTGAGACTTTGTGAATCGGGAAGAGGAAGACGAAATTAAAAAAAGGAAGTGAAAGAAAGTGTATTTCGCAAATAAAGGATAATGGGAATACAGTGTTTGATGGTGAGTGATTGTGGTAAGGACAAAAAAAACTAGGCAGAAGTGTCGGAATTTGTGAGTCAAAATGTAGACTGTTGAATACTTCCTTATACGTCTTGCCACCCATTAGTCTCTTCATATCTCGACCTGTCCTGCTGGCTCCTTTCCAAAATATTTAAGTAACTTGAAGTAATGGGAAGAGAAAAGGTCTGAGGTCACGGCTCCATTATGACCCAACACTTTATTAAATATGCTTTAATTTAGACAGAACCACAAATGCTGGATTTGATTGGACCTAATCCTTCAAAGGAATTTGGAGCAGTTTTGCTTTTTGTAGAATTTCAGTCCGGCCCCCGGATTACTTGGAATTGCTGTTACTGAGCTGGAAGAACACTCCTTTCAGAATTACTTTGTCTTTACATCAGTCAGGGTTAAACATTGCCCAGATCTTCAACCCTTAGAGTTTCAGCTTTGACTTTGTGTAAGTAAGCAAGCGATGACAATGAAACCACCAGGCCAGAGCTTAGCACTGAGAAAGTCTTCTTGTGCATCATTGCATGCATGGTGGTTTCCAAACATATCCCACTGCCAGTCAGCTTGTCAGGTAGTGTCCTGGGGGGCATTACTTTAGCAAAGATAAAGTATTATGGTACTCGTACTTTTCCAGGCTTGTCACAAATCTTTACTGTCTTGATTTGGCGTTTTGAGATGAAATGTTTAACTGTGAATTACATCTGATAATCTGCTGGATGTGTTCAGCAGCCATCATGCATGCAGCGGCACAGGCCATCCCTTCAGTACAAACAACTAACAACTTTGTAATGCCAAAGCAATGCTTGTGTGAATATTAAGATGTCTATTGCTTTCTCAAACCGCTATGAAATTTTGAGGTTAAGTCATTTTAGATGGCCATTCAGTCTTCTGTAGCTCCATTCTCTAAGTAATAAACTGGTAAATGAAAGAGTCTTTACAGTGGATTGAATGGATGCTACACTACATTCGCTTCTGTTGCTGTTTCTGACTTGAAGTAGTACATAAAGAGGTGGACATTGTTAATGTGGATGTCCACCACAGTTTTCTAGTAAGGACAGATATTTCCCCTGAATTGCAGACACTAAAATCTAGCCTGTACCACCACCCTCTGGTGACAATAAGCAGCCTTGATTATCAGTTTAAACCAACAATGGAATCAAGTCTGATTTATACTTTTTCTGCACTTGTCTTCATCTTCCAGTGGTCTTGAACTGTTTGTGGAAGAAGAAGACACCTCTGCTTTGTTGCATGACCCGAATGTTTGTCAAACCTACCTTTCACATGATAAATGTTGCATCTAAGGTTTGTGTTTAAAGGAAATCCCAAAAATGGTAGCCTGCTGGTAACAGTAGGTTTGGAGAATCTACTGGCTTATGTCCTTTGTTGACATCAGGTAAATTAGACCTCATTGTGATTGAATGTGGAGAGATTAACCTTTTAATTGGCAGTTCACTGCATCTGATGAGCTTTTTGTTTCGCTCAGTGGCTCCCCATCAGGGCAGGGGTGAGATATCTTTCCATGTTGTAGTGTACAAGGACAGTTAGTCCCATGTAGTTACTGTACACAGAGATATGCGCAAATATATCGAACCACAAGGACATTATCTGTCTCTCTCTCACTCACACACACACACACACACACACCCTGAAGCAACAGTTATGGAAACAGCCAGCATTTATAACACTCGTGTTTTCAGCTACATCCCACTTCCACCTCACTTCTAGTCATCACGTTTCCAGATATACACACTGACCTCCTGACTTACTGACTGACTGCTCGCCTGCAGGCTGTTCGCTAAATGAAAGAAGAAGAACTTAAAAAGAAAAAGACTGTTCTTTTGGGATCAGCGCATGTAACGTAGCACTCTCTCTCCTAAAGCTGTTTCTCATTCAAACACAAGCTCTCTCACTACTGAGGCATGTAATAAGAAACACTAGCTGCCAATTTAGCCTTTCATCCATTCATTACAGCTGCTTTATGTGTGTGTGTGCAAGAGAGAGAGAGATAAAGAGAGAGGTTCTCATTCACGTAAATCACTTTATCTGTCATGTGGTTGCAGCGTTGCATGAGGTCAAGGCCACGCACACACTCCCACCGACGCACACAAAGCCGCGTTGCCGGTTGCCACCAGAGCTTGTCCGATTAGACTTTATTGATTCCACAATAATCCCCATTCACTTGCATCATCAAGCTTTAAGGTGTGCGCGTGTGTGTGTGTGTGTGAGAGGTCATCTGTGTCTAGTAGCAGCTCCTCAAGTCGGCAGCAGCCTATGAAAGAGCTGGTCATGGGACCATGATAACGGTTAAACATAGAGACACACATGGTGATAGTTGGCTGTTCGTGTGGCTTATCAAAGACAGATTTGTATTCTGGTTAGTGTCTCCATGTGTTTTCTTTATTTCCCCTTCCTTGTTAATTTTTTATTCTATCCAACATAGGAAATCTGAAAGGAATAGCGTAACAAAGTCTTTGATTGTCTGTGGATCAGATGGATGGCCTCGTTTGTCAGAGAAAAATTTGATTCAATTGAATCCAAATCTGGCAAAGTTGTTTTCTCTTGCTGTCAGGATCTTTTCCACTGTTTTCTCATGGGATTATAAAAAACACCTTTGTCTTAAAAGCAGCCATGCATACCCAAAGATCTGTAATGTCTGACAATGAATACTGTTATCAAAGGTATAATTAGTATAATAATTAGTAGAATTAAAGATCGGAACGCAAAGCAGAGATCTTATTTCTTCTAGCTCAGATCACAACTAGACTGACATAGCATGGGGAAAAAAAGCAGGGCAGTCATTTTTTTGTCAATCAACTCATGTATTTGAATACTGTTAGAGTCACAAAGGGAACGCTTATGAGATTGTATGTGTTACTAGTGAAGAATAAATGAACATGGCACATAGCAGGTATCGTCATTTTCTTGATGTCCGAGTTTTGCAAATACATATTTCTTTGGCAAAGCTTCCACTTGTTAAAGCTCGATTTTCACGACGGTTTCACACAATTCCATGAAGAAAAGCAAGATTACATATTTATGTCTTAGCTCTGTTTGGTTATGGATTCTCCCCAACAGTCACGACTGTAATGTCAAGAACAGAAACCACTGTGGCGCTCTGAACAATAACGCCATGATAGTTTTGAAACCGGTAATTTGACCTCCCCATTTTTTAGAGATTTAAAGATGATGTGAGCAAAACTAAAACATTTTATTGTGAGAAAAGCAACCTTTGATATTTCAAGATATTTTGAAAAGTTGCTAAATTAACCTCATGAAGGTTGAAGGATAAAAACTTCAGGTTTCACTCTGTCCAGCTTTTACTGTCAATTCATTTTAAATCTGTGAATCTGCTAAAGAAAACATTTCACTGCCCAGTCAAGCTTCCTGGATAAATAAAGATTGAACAGCTTGAGATAATGATGCTCATTGATCTGCATCCTAATTTAGCTCCGTTTTTACCCTTGCAAGTTTTCATTGTCTGACTTTGTACCTCAAAAATCAAATAGCAAGTAATTGGCTTTTTTGTGGTCCTCATTAAACACTGAGGGTTGGTGTTGATGGATGGAAGGGGCATCCTTTTTGTTCACCTTAATTAAGCATATCCTCTCTGCGGTGGCTGCATAGAAGAAAATTGAATTTTGAAGATTAAATTGTGCAGCTTTTCCTTCCAATTACCTGTCAACAAACAACTCCAAGTATTCATAGAGACATTGTCGGTTTGAAGAACGTAGACCTTCAGAGTCACAGCATCATTTTATAAGGTCATAGCATGGTGTACACGTGGAAAATTTAAGTAGCTTATTAATTAAATTGTTTATTTGAAATTAAATCAATTTTATTTACAGATATTTGGATTTCCTTTTTCCCAACCTAACCCGAACCCCCACCAAAAAACGAGTGAAAATCCAAAGTTCAAAGAAGAAATCAAATGTTTGATCGGTCATCTCCATCTCTTGACATGCGTGACCGAAACATCACAGAAACTAAGATTCAGCCTCTTTGGGTTTTAACACTGCAAAGTGAAAAGAGGGTCTGTAAATAGGGGTCTCAGTTTATGTCACTCAGGGCTAAATGTCCACACCCTCCGAGTTTGAGCGTCACTTTTTGAGGTGTCATTTATTAACTGCTTCCTGCCAAAGTGACCTACAGGAAAGCGTGAGTTTAGGGAGAGGGGCCACTTAACAGAGTCCCCGGCTTGGCACTCTGCCTTATATCTTCCATGTCACTTCAATGTGTGAGGCTGGGAGGTGATTATAGCTTTCCATCCGCTCCTCTCATAACCATTTTTCAGCTATACGGTCCGCAGTGTGTCACTTAACCTTCACATGTTCCTCCATCTCCCCATTTTCTGAATAGCAGGGTTTCTTTAAAACGGTGTGAAGTGGTTCTTTGGGACCATTTGGGATTGCACAGGACAGAGGTTAATTTTTAAATCGGTTTCATTAAAATATGCATCTGATTTTATGGAGCTCATCTTTCTTCTACAATTTTGCATTTGATGAGACAAATACATCATTTTGGACATCATTGCTCCATTTTGTTTACCAGCTACCTTTTTAAAGTCCCATAGAGCTTGGGTTGATCCCGGTCAGACCATCTCAGAGCTGATCAACCAAAATGTTCAGTATATGGATCTAAAAACTCACCAAGAAGAATTTACCGTGTTACAAAGAATGTTGAGCAAACCTCTGATTCCTTAACATTTTGATTCCAAATGATGAGAGTTTCTGGCCTCATATAAAGTGGTCTTGAGCCATAATTCTCCAGACTTTCTGAAGGTCTTTTTTTATTTAAATTGGTTGCCTTTTTACACATTTTCAGCCCAGACTTTGTACCTTTTTTTTTTAACACTTTATTTATAAAGATTTTCAGATAAATTTATATCAAAAGGCACAAAGATATTAAGCACCTGCACCCTAACAGAAAAACAAAAACTGACGACAAAATTTTTAAAAAAAAGTGCTTTGTTTTTAACACTGAACCATGAATCATTCAATCATAAAATGACTCCTAACTCAAGAGATGAACCTCTGCTGGATCTGTACATAAAAGACAAACTAGCAAAGAACCTATTTTAAATTGGATCTTTTGTTAATTGTTACTAGCAGCCTGCCACGCAGACACATTATTGGTTCTTATTTCTTTAGTTGTATCTAATATAAATACCATTAACAGCACAGCTTGATATAAGATAGTATTTCTGCATCAATAAGTTGATTCCCAAAAAGCTATTAGTTGAAAACCATGCATATCTCAACATGGTGTCCAGTATGTTCTTAAAGCATTGAGGAAAATGAACAAATGGAAGAGATAAGAAAAGTGTTATGACTAAAAAAAAACATTGAATCTATCTACAGCAGATGACCCGTATCTGATGTCCATAAGAAATAGTAAAAATCCAGCAGCAACATGACAAAGGACCTGAGAGATGAATCTGGACCTTCACTTTATCAGGCGGGGGGGAGGCTGAAAATCAACAGCAACAGGTCTCATGGAGGGATGAATCCTGCCCAGGGCCAAGACCTCAACATTTCTGAAGCTGTGTGGGATCATCTTGACAGAACAGAGAAAAGGGAAAATGAAAGCAATGAAAGCAGAGCTTTTGGCAAGTCCTTCAAGAACCTTGGAGAAATTTTCCTGAAGACTACTTAAAAATAAAGAACTACAAGAAAGCTTGTCTAAGAGGGTTCACACTGTGTTGAAAATATAGCTGCTCACTCCAAATATTGGCTTTAAAGCTATTTGGAATAGTACAAACTATTTTTGCCTTGTATTTAATACTTCTTCAATAAACTGCTGCATCTTTTTCATGTCTCTCAGCAACCTTTTTCCTTCTTTCTCTTATTGACTTTAAGCCCAGTGTTCAGCTCTCATCGTGTCACTTTTTAAAAAAAATCTAAACCCTGCCGATGGATCTTAAAGATTCTGTCCTGTAATTATCAAAGGTAGTAGTATACTGACATTCATGATGGTGAAAGCTAATTATTCATTTCACACCACCAACAGGTACTAAGTCACCTGAGAAACCATCCCATCCATCTTAAGGAGACTTCTCACAGACACCCCCCCTCCTCCTCCTGTGATCTGCACCACAGAGTTGAGAGAGCTTGACCTTGTATGGTGTTGTATCTGATGGAGTGTCTGTGAGAGCAAAGGGGGAGAGCGAATGTGCCTAAAGGGAAGTTTGGACAGTCCGGAGCACTGGCGAGGACTCACCGCCACATGACCGAGCTTGTGACTGACCTTACATAACATTACAAAAGGCCCGCTGTCGAGCTGCCAGGAAAGCAGCAGCGAGAGCTTTGATTTCTTTTAGCGGATCAATAATGTGTCACATCATTATCAGAGCTGTGGAACAGTTAGAGATTTTATTTGCACCCGCAGAACTCTTGTATACATCACAATGGGGCTGCTGAGAGTTATGGATAAAACATGTAAAACTCTATATTACACTTCTAACCTGATTTCAACATTTCAGTTAGCATAAAATATTGAGAAAACATTTAGCTTTCTGTCTAAGCTGTTTTATTGATATTCCCCAGCCCCATTACTATACATTTGAATCAAATTCACCTGTATAGGGTAGTAAAGATCTTGTATATAAATGTTTTCTTTAAAGTATCTTGCCCTTATATTTTTATCCTTTTAGTCCTAAAGTAAAACTGTGAGCTCCACCCCCGAAGGCTTTGGTTTAATGAGATCATTTCAGCCACAAGAAAAGCTTGTGTAACTACACATCCAATTTACTATTCATAGAAAACATGAAACGACGTGCCTCTTCACCTTGGAACCATCGTGGGAAGTCAGACAGGAGATGGCCCTTGAAAGAATGTCTCTTGTGTGTGTGTGTTTGTGTATGTTTAAAGACAGGATACAAGGATGCAGTTTAGTGCATCGGCATGTTAGAGCAGCGCTTCTGAGTCTCGCTGGCCTCTCCACATCCACTCGTTCATGTAGTCCAGATAGCTTTCACACGTGCAAGCTTGCTATAAATAGCGCGAGTTTAATGCGCGATCGTCCCAGCAGGCTTTTTACGACTGAACAGACCAGTGGGTTTCAGCGTTGTTACTAAGGCAGGCATTAACCACAAGTGGAAGTCACTACTCTCCATTTATTTTTCTTTAACCCCCCCATGTCAGTTCTATTAGCGAATAGGTTTGATATGTTTAACATCAAGATCATCAGAAATTGTACATTTAGATATTATTATTATAAAAAAAAATATGTTTTTTGCTACAAGGTTTAAGGAACCAACTTTCATTTCTGTAACCACCAATGGGTCAAGGAAGGTAGATGGCGCATTCATGGGGACCAAGCTCAAATGCTGCTTTATGCTCTGTTCTGTCTATTAAACAAATTTCCGTCAAAAATGTTGCTGTCATAACCGCAAAAGTCCTTAGTTTGAATCAGTTTCTTCATTTTTTACAAGCCACAAACTCATCTCAATAGACTGCCCTCCTCCCCCCTCAAGAATAAAGTCTGTTTTCTGATCTGTAAAGCTCAGTTTCAGTATCTCTTTAACTTATGTTTCTGTTAAAGGAACTCATAACTCACAGGATTTATAAAGCCCCTGAAACTGAACGAACTCATTGCAATTTTCAGCGTGTCCTTTCAGTAACTTCAAAAGAGTCTATATTCTTTGTTAATTTCACATCCATCTGATTAATCTGCCCACTCAAAAGCTCTCAGCAAAACAAAGATGAGAAATTTTCCCAGAGAAGTCTGACTGATAGCTGGCGTGTTATTCAGCAAAAAGCTCTGATTGATGTTCACATTTCACGCTTCTGAATTTCAATAAGAGTTTATATGCTGCACGCAAATACAGGACATTTGAATGCAAGTACAAACTCACTATTTCACATCCCTAATGGCTCAGGCACAAAAAAGAAAAAACCTTCCTTACCAGAAAGATGAAGATGTTTCCCAAACACACATGTTTTGGTAGTTACATGTGAAGATTAGATAGAAAGGACCTGGTGCGTCTGAGGCATCATGGATGTAGACATCATGCAGACACTAGCAGATGTTTTTACACATTTTACAGTTGGTGGTTTATTCCAAACACACGTAGACCGCCTTGTTTTGTGCACCTTTTCTTTTTTTTTTAAAACTAGTTCCTCAACACTGTTCAGCATGTTCGGGATTTAAAGTGGACACCTCATGAAAGGGTTTTCTTTTCACAAAAATAATGTTCAAATGGAGGGTGTGTAATTAAATTACAAGCACATGTGAACTGTGTTTAAATGTTGGAAACATGTTGAACTAGTTTAAGAGGTTTCTCAACATCAGTTATTGCTGATAATAAACTTAAATCTAGGGAGGGAAACTCCATTTTTCTAGATGAGTTTTAAACGAGCTCAGTGCCCTCATAAGCAACCAAAATGACGTTATGGGATGCTCTTTTTTCGTCATAGATCAATGCACTTAATTGTTTTTAGGTTTACTGATCATGTGCAATCAATCCTGTTGGAAAAATTAAACAATTGCTCCTCACAAAGCAATCGAGCTGCTTTGTGGCCAGCTTCCTCCTCCCGGCGCCTGTGAGTCATGTTGTGAAGCTGTCATTGGCTTCATCACGACTCAGAGAGTTACACAGTGTTGTAAACATGCCGCAGCTACAACTGCTGGCCACATATTGCCTTCTGCTGCAGCGGCGAGGACGTTAAGATGCTCGTCGTGTGCGTTGTGGTGGATTCTGTTCTCGGTCATATTTTGGCTTTGCATGCCCCACTTTGCATGCGTGTCAGCATGTCACATGGGCCGGTTTCATATCAGTGCACGTGCTCGTGTGCATATGTTTGACAGAGAGCAGGACACTTCAGCAGAGCGTCATATAAGGCAGAGGATTGCTGCTTTGGTATGTGGATGGGATGCTTATGACATCACATGACATGTGCTACTTGTGTAAGGCTATGTATATGGGGTGCATGCTGTTCCTGTGTAAGTCCAGCTTCCTTTACTTGTCTTGGTTCAACATGTACATCATGCCTTTATGTGTGTTTGAGAATATGTGTCATGCCCAAGGATGTTTTTATTGATTGACTGGTTGTAATGGACAGAATAGGGTAGAGAAAGAGGGATGATGGAGGAGGGAGGGAGGCTGTGTGGAAACAAAGAAATCAATCAGCCAGTCCGCTGAGTTTATAAGGAGGGTATACAGAGACGGAGGGGAAAATGGAGAGAAGAAACGGAGGTCATGGGAGAAAGATGGATGGATGTAAAAAAAAAAGTTGAAAGAGGTGGACAGTGATAAGAAAAGCAAAAGAAAGGGAATGAAGAGGCACAGGGGAAATGGGATTGGAAGGCAAAAAGAAGACATTGAAGGACAAGGAAAGGTGAATGAAGATAATGAGGATGGAGTAAAGGGGTGAAGAAGATAGTGTGTGCAGAGATGGACGACAAGGTAAAAGATTAAAATTATAGGATGGGAAGAGGATGTATGGAGATGAAGGAGAGAAATATTAAGGCTGAACAGGGGGTATCAGGAAAAAAATGAAATGCTAGTAAAATAAAGCGGAAATGCAAATGAGGAGATGAGGAGAGGAAAACACAACTGAAGCAAAGAAAAAGGGGCCAAGGAAGGAAGGTGAAGGAAAGAAGGAACAGGATAAAGGAATGATGAGTTGAGCAGCGCATGAGAGGTTGTGGGGGATGAGTCAGATCCACGTGAAAACTCTGTGAGCTGCATGCTAACTAAAATACACACACAGAGCAAGGTGAAAAAACACACCTACATCAGCAACTAGAGGGAGAGGTAGCATCGGGAGGGTCTTATAGAGGGCATCCTCTCATCTTTCCTCTTCCTTTTCCTTCTCCTCTCCCATCGAGTCACGACTGCCCTTCCCTCCTTTTCCCCAGCGCTTCTCCTCTCTCCTCTGACCTACATCTTTCCTTTTTCTCCCTCTCTGTCTTCATTCCTGCAACTGCCTTCTTTCACTTGCATTCCCAGTGTCCTTGTGAGCTTTTTTCATTTCCCCATCTCTCTCCCTTGTTCCTTTCCCTCTCCCATCATTCCTCCCTCTCCATCTATCTTTCTCATTCCACTCTACTGATTGGCTCCTTGATCATGTCTTCTCGGCTCTACTGTGCCACTCTACTCTAATTTAGGAAACCATAAATGATACCAGCTCATGTTATCTATTCCTCGACCTAAATAAACGCTCCTTTTACAGGCCAAATAAACACACGACTCATAAACTCTAACACGCTGTGAGGCAGAGCAGGCAGAGAGTTGTATGAGTTTGCAGATCAATGCGCTACGAGCAGTGATTATAGGCATGGCCTGATATCTGAGTGGTTTTAAAAAGAACGACTGCTGAATGTGTTTTTCTGGCTAATGGGAAGTAGAAATTGGGTTTGTGTACTTGTTGTGCATTGACAAACTGACATAACTCGAATTTATCAAACATTGTACAGCCAAGAATAAATAAGTAATCATGAAGCGATTGTATCTATCATGGGCCATAATTACAGACAGCAGGGATGTTTAACCATCAGCATATTAACTGTGTACTGTACTAAACAAAGTACTTTCTTGAATAAATTTGAAAAAGTAAGCTGCACTTCAAAAAGATTAAGTCAATTTCAAACACAGTGAGAAAAAAAAACTTGATGAGGCTGCAGAGGGGGGAGGAAAAGATATTGATCATATATTGCTTTTTTAGGAGACAATTATCATAAGCCATTCTGTGAAACGCTTAAACGTAACTCATAGTTCAGATATTTTGTGCATCTGGATCGGTGACTGTAGAAGAAATGGACGAACCTTAAGACCACGTGACCCGTAGGTTTCTGAAGGACTGAAAAGAGGCTCATTGGGCGGTTCCTACTTTCGCCATTTTGGCAGCGTCACAAGTTTCGTCACTTCTGGAAAGTGGGGGCAGATGATTGACATCCATCAAACTCCGAGCTGCCTAGCTACGAGCTAACAAAGCTGGCTCGGAGCTAACGGAGATAGGCGGGCTAAAGCTAATGCACGCTGTTAGCCGGCTAAAAACAGTGGTTGTGCTACCCTCTGCCTCGTTTTGCCGGGTATCTGGCACCTGTCACTCAAAAGGACACACCCCTAATTATGAAGAATTTCATGATTAAATGGATGAGTTATGAATGAGTTATAATGAGTTATAAATTTACTCCCCCCACAGTTGTCACAAAGGTAAACTTGACCTATTAAACCTAAAATGGTTTTTTGAACCAGGCTGTAAACAT